>PVIC010005069.1:0-59533 GCA_004025085.1 Thryonomys swinderianus
TCCAGCCCCCAAGAGGGAAGATTTTTGAGAGAGATTGATGTTGTTATGTCTTTTACTATAATATATTTTATAAAATTTAAATGTTTACCATATATCCTGATCCTGCTAGCACAAAAGCAGCATTAGGAGAATTAATTCCTGTTGATGTTTAACAAGGTCATATTTGACTTTTTTTTAATATATCAATGATTTAACAGGTTTATCATGACAGTGAGGAAGGTCAGAGATACATACAGTTTTATAAGCTAGGGGACTTCCCCTATGTCTCCATCTTGGACCCACGAACAGGTAAGATTTATTTACATCAATTCACAGCCTTGTAACTTGTACATTTTATTTTCAGTTAGCTAAACAATTGGTATTTTAGCTGGGGATTTAGCTCAGTGGCACTGTATCTGCCTTGCAAGTACAAGGGCCTGAGTTCGATCCCTGATACCACCAACCCCCAATTTTTTTTTTTTTTTTTTTAAGACAGGGTCTTGATTTGCAGTTCAGGCTGGCCCTGAGCTCACTATGTAGCCCAGGCAAGCCTTGAACTCAAGCAGTCCTCCTGTCTCTGCCTCCCAAGTGCTGGGATTATAGGCGTGAGCCACCTATGTGGTATTGATGGCTGGTGGGTTTGAGTCACCACACCCAGCATTGTATGTGGTTACTGGGGTTCGAATTCAAGACTGCACTTGTGAGGCAGGTGCCAGACCCACTGAGCCAAATCTTTGTGCCCCCCACCTTTTTTTTTTTGAGACAGGGTCTCCCTTTGTAGTTCAGGCTGACCCTGAGCTCACTATGTAGCCCAGGCAAGCCGCCGCAAACTCAGCAATTCTCTTGTCTCTGCCTCCCGAGTGCTGGGATTACAGGCGTGAGCCACCACGCGTGGCACTGTGGTATGTGGTGTTGATTGCTGGTGGGCGTGAGTCACCACACCCAGCATTGTATGTGGTTTCCAGGGATCGAACTCAGGACCTTGCGCTTGCGAGGCAGGCGCCAGAACCACTAAGCTAACCCTCCGGGCCCCCCCACTTTTTTTTTCTTTTTGCTTTTTGAGACAGGGTCTTGCTTTGTAGTTTAGGCTGGCCCTGAGCTCACTATGGTGCCCAGGCAAGCTGCCACGAACTCAGCAATCCTCCTGTCCCTGCCTCCCCCTGCACCTTTTTTTTTGAGACAGGGTCTTGCTTTGTAGTTCAGGCTGGCCCTGAGCTCACTATGTAGCCCAGGCAAGCCTCCAACTCAGCAATCCTCCTGTCTGCCTCCCAAGTGCTGGGATTACAGGCATGAGCCACCATTCCCGGCACTGTGGTATGTCGTATTGAATGTTTGTGGTTACCGATGATCGAACTGAGGACCTTGCACTTGGGAGGCAGGCGCCGAAACCACTGAGCTAAATCTCCAGCAATTTTGTATTTTAATGTTTGGTGTCAGAATTGTAATAACTTAGGTGATAGTTTCTTGTTTGTTTATGTTTAAATACTCATTCATGTATATATTGAGGGCATCTTTTTTTGACAACAAAAGATAAAATAATATGGCTAATGTGTAAACTTTTAAGAAATTTCTTGCAGTAAAGAGTACATTGCCATGAAGCCCCCTTAAAATCCTTCCCCTCATTCTGACCACACTATCCCATCATTCTGGCCACTTTCTGAAGCACTGCTGAGAATAGAAGTTTTGAAGCAGCATCTTGCTGTGTTACCTAGGCATTCCTAAATTTGGAATCCTCCTGCCTCAGCCTCCCAAGTAGCTGAGATTACAGACATGCACTGCTGTGCCTTATATGTTTTTATTATTTATTAATTGTATTTTAGTTAGATACTGCTTTGTCTGAATGTCTTCTTCCAAAATCACAATAAGTGAATCAGCAGATACGATACTTACCCAGTTGTGATGGGTGGGAATCTGTCAGATCTATTAAAATTGATACAGTCTTTAGGTTATTATAAAGACACAGTATAATGTAGGTAAGCATAGTAATATGTGTTCATAGAAAACTTTGTATCTGTAAAAGCAATGGATTAATGAGAATGTTCAGAAAAAGTGCTGATTTTTATTATGTTTATATATCCTGATTTTTAATCTTTAGGTCAGAAGCTAGTAGAGTGGCACCAATTAGATGTATCTTCTTTCTTGGACCAAGTAACAGGATTTCTGGGTGAACATGGGCAGCTGGATGGACTTTCTAGCAGTCCTCCCAAAAAGTGTGCCCGATCAGTAAGTATGAGTAAGAAGTGGTGATGGGTAATATATGAAATTGTATGTGCACATCTTGTGTAAAGTGTCTGATGTTGAGGTGGTGAGGTTTCGATGATATCCTCATAAGGATTCCGTCTTCTCATTGAAGTCATCAGACTCATATTCCCAGTGTCTCATGCAGCCTGGATGCAGGCATGTGACTTAAGATCTTGGTGGAGAAATAAATAGATCTTGATGGATGTCAGGGCTGTGGAGGACCCATTTTCTCAGGGTAGCACTGGGAAGGCTTCTTTTATCCGATAGAAGTTGTGTTGGAAGTGGTTGGTGTTTTGCTCAAACAAATTTCTGGGGTAATTTACTACTTTTATAGCTTCAGGGCCTAATTCTCTGGCTCTCTCAGAGTATAGTTCTGTACTTAATTTTTGCAATATGCTATTATTAAGCAAAACTCATTCATAATTGGTATGAATAGCTGTAAGGAAGGACTTTCAGAAATACAACAGTCTTAAATTGGTTGTAATTGCTGTTTGAGTTTTAGAGCACAGCATTTTGGCAGTCTGTTTCATGTGGTGATAGCAGTTCCCTAGCTGTTGGGTAGGGTAAAAAGGCTCAAGGGGCGGTGTTCTTCTTGAAGGCATTAAAATTAACAAACAAAAACAAAATAGTCCAGAGTGTTTCTTTCATTTCCAAGTACCTGAGATTAAAGCTGTTTGCTGGCTTTGTTTTAACTGAGTTATCTCTTCCTTATGGAATTGTAAGAGTTCTTTATTCTAAATATAATCTCTTGCTGTATGGTTTGCAGATATTTTCTGTTGCTGGGTTATGCTTTTTTTTTGTTTTGTTTTGTTTTGAGACAGGGTCTCGCTTTGTAGTTCAGGCTGGCTCTGAGCTCACTATGTAGTCCAGGCAAGCCTCAAACTCAGCAATCCTCCTGCCTCTGCCTCCCAAGTGCTGGGATTACAGGCGTGAGCCACCACCCCCGCATGCTTTTTTTTGAGACAGGGTCTTGCTTTGTAGTTCAGGCTGGCCCTGAGCTCACTATGTAGGTCAGGCAAGCCTTGAACTCAGCAATCCTCCTGCCTCGGCCTCCTGAGTGCTGGGATTACAGGCATGAGACACCATGCCCAGCTGGGTTATTCATTTTATGATAGTATCATTTCAAGAGCAAAATGTAAAGTTTTGATGAAATCCAGTTGGTCAACTTTTATGTCCTAAGGAATTTTGCCCTAACCCAAGATTTTATCTTTTTCTTTAAAAAATGTTTTTAACTCTGGATTCTGTGCTTTGTTTTGAAGAAATTTTTATGTATGATGTTAAGGTATGATACAGTGTTTTGCTCGTGTTTTGTACTACTGGGAATTGTACCCAAGGCCTTATGATTTGTTTTGTTCTGTTTTGTTTTGTTTTGTTTTGTTTTTGAGACAGGGTCTTGCTTTGTAGTTCAGGCTGGCCCTGAGCACACTAGGTAGCCTAGGCAAGCCTCAAACTCAGCAATCCTCCTGTCTCTGCCTCCTGAGTGCTGGGATTACAGGTGTGAGCCACCACGCCCAGCACTGTGATATGTGGTGTTGATTGCTGGTGGGCATGAGTCACCATGCCCAGCATTGTATATGGTTACCGGGGTCGAACTCAGGCATTTTTGAGGCATGCTGGGAACCACTGACCAAATTTCTGGCCCAAGGCCTTATGTTTTGAGACAAGGTCTTGCTAAATTGCCAAGACTGAGGGTCAAACATGTGTTCCTCCTTTCCCAGTCTTCTAGGGGCTGGAAATACAGTACATGCCACTGTGCCTGGCCCAGTTAAGTTTTTGTGTTTGTTTTATGTATGTGACTATTTACTTGATTCTTCTTTTTTGAGACAGGGTCTCACTATGTAGTTGAGGTTGGGCTTAAACTCATAGCAGTCCTCTTGCCTCAGCCTCTGGAATGTTATTATTAGTATATTGCTCCCCCCACGAGTCTAATTAGATAGTGAACAGTTGTATTGATCAGAACCAGCTTTTAGTTACATTGATTTTTCTCAGTTGTGTTTCTGTTTTCTGGATCATTGAGTAGTTTCTGTCATTGATTAATTTGTGCCCCCTCCCCCCAGTTTGGGTTTAATTTCGCTTTGTCTTTCCTAAGTGGACAGTTTTTTCTTTTTCTATTTTTTCAAGATGGATACTGATTAACTTGAAATTTTTATTCTAATGCAAGCATTTAATTCTGTAATTTTTTTCTGTAAACACTACTATTATTTAGTACTAAGAATCTTTTCTAGTGTATAGACAGAGCAAATTTAGTAAATGGAATTTCTCAGCTGGGCATTTGGATTTTTTCACAGAGATTGAAGTTTTCATTCTTTTTGTCCAGTCTGATCTTGAACAGCAGCTGATCCTCCTGGCTCAGCCTCCCAAGTGCTGAGATTACAGGCATGCCTCACCACACCAGCCAGATGTTCTGTAAATAAAGACTTGGGAGAAAATGCAGGATAGGTCCCTAGTGGTTGCTGAGTAGCCTGCAGTGTCTCACATCCAGCTGCTGCAGTGTAGTGTCATTATGACAGACCTTCAGTCCATTTCAGCCATTGTGTTTCATGGGCCTATCTACCTACTTGTGGGAAGTGGCAAATTAGACTTAAATTGATATAAAATTTTTTCTTTGTTGCTTTATGATTGGCATATATGGAAGCCAAGCATTCCTGTTTTTGTTTTATTTTGTTTGAGACAGAGTCTCGCTTTGTAGTTCAGGCTGGCCCTTAGCTCACTGTGTAGCCCAGGCAAGCCTTGAACTCAGCAATCCTCCTGCCTCTGCCTCCTGAGTGCTGGGATTGCAAGCGTGAGCTACCACGCTGGGCACTGTGGTATGTGGTATTGATTGCTGGCGGGCGTCAGTCACCATGCCCAGTATTGTATGTGGTTACTGGGATCAAACTCAGGACCTTGTGCTTGCTGGGCAGGTGCCGGAACCACTGAGCCAAATCTCTGGCCCCAACCATAATTTCTTGATATGATGAGGTATATGGTATTCAACTTTAAGTTATATTATAAATTTTTCCTATAGCGTATGCTTGAGCCAAGATCTAAACCATTTCTATCAAATAACTTATATTTGTGTCTCACTTCATTCAGTGCTGTGAGAACTTTACTAAGGGAAGAACTTGTTACCATAATGAAAACCTTTGTAATTAAGTTTAGGGGAATTTAGTTATTTTTGTGTTGTGCTCTGTTTTGTTTTGAATATTAGAAATCATTGCTAGTCTAGTGAGGTGACATATGCCTATGAACACTTGGGAGGCAGAGGCAGGAGGATCCCTGGAAGTTCAAGGCCATCCTGAACTAAATATCGAGAGTATGTCTCAAAAAAACAAAAACAAAATCAGTGTTAGTTGATGAGTACAGTTGTGAGCAAGATAGACATGTTTTTCTGTTGTTTAGTCATGTTAAAGAATAAAATGTAGGCTTTAGATTTAAAAGTTTAATTCTTCTCTTTTTCTGAGCAGGGAATTAAACTGCTTTCTTGGTTTTGTCCAAAATACTCATGCTATGATGTTTTTAAAATGCCCATTTCAATTTGGCATTGTAATACAAGAATGACCTCAAAAGCTTAAATTTAGTGGAGGAGATACGTTCACCAGAAAATAATAATGGCAAGTTGAGTGGTGTATTTCTGTGCGGTTTGATTTGATGCCTTTTGTTTATGTGTCTTTCTTTCCACCTATTTTATGACTGTGTTCACAGGAAAGCCTTATAGACGCGAGTGAGGACAGTCAGCTGGAAGCCGCTATCAGAGCTTCCCTGCAGGAGACGCATTTCGACTCCACACAGACGAAGCAGGACAGCCGTTCTGATGAAGAGTCTGAATCTGAACTTTTTTCTGGCAGTGAGGAGTTCATATCCATTTGTGGCTCTGATGAAGAAGAAGAGGTAGAGAATCTTGCCAAATCCAGGAAATCTCCCCACAAAGATTTGGGGCATAGAAAGGAGGAGAATAGGAGGTCACTGCCTGAACCCCCCGCTAGAACTGAGCCAGGGACAGCTACAAATCACCAAGGATTGCCGCCAGCTTTGGACCCAGAGGTCCTGGAGATGTCACCGGAAAAGTCAGATGGAATCGTGGAAGGGGCAGATGTAAATGGTGGGTTTAATTACAGTCAGACTTAAAACACAAGCATCACTGATGACTTGCTGTTTTTACTGATTAAAATTAATCTTTTAAATCTTCTTCCCCCTCCTCCCTCCCTTCCTCTTTCTTTTCCTTAGGACCAAAAGCACAGCTGATGTTGCGGTACCCAGATGGAAAAAGGGAACAGATCACTCTTCCAGAGCAAGCTAAGCTCCTAGTAAGTAGAACTAACTGGAAGGATTTGATTAAAACAGATAAATTATTAACTAGAATAAGTCCAGTTAATAAACATTTCTTGATTCTTTAAATAAGTGTTAAATATTTGAGCTAGGACTGGGGATTTAGCTCACTGGTTCTGGCATCTGCCTCAAAAGTGCAAGATCCCGAGTTTGATCCCTGGCACCACACACCACAGTGCTGGGCATGGTGGCTCACACCTGTCATCCCAGCACTCGGGAGGCAGAGGCAAGAGGGCTGCTCTGAGTTCCAGGCTTGCCTGGGCTACATAGTGAGCTCAGGGCCAGCCTGAACTACAAGGCGAGACCCTGTCTAAAAAAAAAAAAAATTGGTCAAATCTCTACCTGGAAACTGAACTTTAGTCTAAGTGGTTTATTTCTTCCCCACATTATCAAGGCAAGTCTCAGAGCCTGTCCCCATCACAGCTTTTCTGCTCTGTGCTATGAGGAATACAAAGCTGAAAATAAAGGAGTGGGGCTCTTTCAGGATAGTATAGTATGATTCTCTGCTTCATCTCATTCTCTTTGCACACAGGCAGCTTCTGTTTATTCCTTAGTTTACACATGATATGGTCCATCATGGTGATGTGAAGACTGTACATAAATTCCACAGAGAGCCTGACCTCTGTTTCCTACTGCTGGGAAAAAGAATGAGTCTGATGAGTGTAGCTGAGCTGCTTTTTTTTTTTTTTGAGACAGGGTCCCGCTTTGTAGTTCAGGCTGGCCCTGAGCTTATTATGTAGCCCAGTCACACCTCGAACCCAGCAATCCCCCTGCCTCTGGCTCCCAAGTGCTGGGATAACAGGCATGAGCCACCATGGCTGGCACTGTGGTATGTGGTACTGATTGCTGGTGGGCGTGAGTCACAGCACCCAGTATTATTGTATGTAGTTACTAGGGATCGAACTCAGGACCTTGTGCTTGCTAGGCAGACACTGGAACCACTGAGCTAAATCTCTGACCCAGAAAATAGATTTTTTTTTAAAGGGCCAGGCATGTAGCTCAGTGGCACAAGTGCCTGCCTGGCAAGCATAAGGCCCTGAATTTGATTCCCGATTCAAAAAAAGAAAAGAAAAAAGGATAGAATTTATTTTCCTAGATTTGTGAAAGTATTTATGCAGTCTTTTTTTGTAGTTATCATTCAGTGACCCATAAGAAGAGTGATGTTGGCAATTTCATTATAGTTACTGTCATGTGTTCTATTATTAGTCATTGTTGTTACTCTCTTGCCTTGTCTCGTTTCTTCCTTAGACCTGTAAGAGGACCATTTGTATCAAAATCAGCACTGCCTATGCTTTCAGGCATCCCTCGGGGTCTTGGAACATTTTTCCAGGACAGGATCCCTGGGAGTTTGGTGTGAAGCTAAAGGGAGAGTGGGCAGTAAGGCGAGAGGAAGGTGATTGGGCACCCTGCCATGTTAAGTCTGGCGGGAAGCAGTGTGGAAAGGGAGGCTCTGAAGAAATTGTAGAAGGGGCATCCTGGAGTTGTATGGTGAGGAAACCATAAGAAGGGCAAGAAGAGAGTCAGTGCACAGGTGACAGGATTGGCCAGAGGTCAAGTGAAGAGCATAAATCCATGATACGAGGGAAGCTGAGGAAATGTTTAGAGAGGAGGACAATGTTATATAGAGATCTATTGAGTTCACTGGGGACAGTGACTCTGTATTTTAGTGTCTCATAAGAGCCCTAAATTATTGGGTACAAATGTATTATCTTCCTTCAACTGTCTAAAAGAATAACTTTGAGGGCCGGAGATTTAGCTCAGTGGTTCCAGTGCATGCCTCAAAAATGCCTGAGTTCGATCCCAGTAACCATATGCAATGCTGGGTGTGGTGACTCAGGCCCACCAGCAATCAATACCACATACCACAGTGCCGGCGTGGTGACTCACGACTGTAATCCCAGCACTCAAGAGGCAGAGGCAGGAGGATTGCTGAGTTCGAGGCTTGCCTGGGCTACAGAGTGGGCTCAGGGCCAGTCTGAACTACAAAGCGAGACCCTGTCTCAAAAAAAAAAAAAAAATAACTTTGACTTTATATTTCATCTAATCTGATAAAGAATGGTGTTATATACTTAATTCATTAATGTACTATTTTTTTTATTTCCACCTAACAGCTCTTTTTCTTGTTTCCCAAAGGCTTTAGTGAAGCACGTCCAGTCTAAAGGATATCCAAATGAACGTTTTGAACTTCTCACCAACTTCCCTCGGAGGAAACTCTCTCATCTGGACTATGACATTACATTACAGGAGGCAGGCCTTTGTCCTCAAGAGACTGTCTTTGTACAGGAGAGAAATTAACACCTTGGCCCGACCTCTCTCAGCTTACCCCTTTCCCTTACCTGTGATGCACCATATCACTAAGTATGCATTTTGGCTCATAGGACGAGAGAGCCAAAGTGGGGCAAGCAAGTCACCTGCCTTCTCTTGATTTCTCTTCTGTAATTAGTCTCCTCCTCCTACCCTTTCCTCTCCTAATCTATTTTTCCCATGTTCTTTATTTCTTACCTAACCTGGTGACCAAATGAAAGTGTAAGGATAAGATCTCTCCTAGTACTGGCAGCAGGAAATGTGTTCTGATAAGTGGTCTCTTGCACAGCATTTTTTGGGGGATCAGATGGTATTACTCCTCAGACTTCTTTGACAAATAATGGGCTAGATCAGAATAAAAACAACCTCCTTTTAAATAAGTCCCCATTTTTAGTAGGGAGAAGTTCTGAACACGTTTTTGTTGTTCTTCATGTAGGAAATATCACATAACAAAATACCTAGCTTTTGTTTACATGGAAATAGCATTGTTTATATTGTTGCTCATCATATGTAAAAAAGATTTTTTATAAAGGATTCCCATCTTCTCAGCTACAAGTTATTTCATGCTGTGTGTTATTGGCAGAATGCGTGGTCAGTGTAGGGTATGTAGCATGGGGTGGCTTTCAGTGTCCTACCCTGACACAACTTTCTTCCTGATTATGCTGTTAGTCTTGACCCTGCTAGTCATAGAATGAACATTAGTGAGCATATTGTGGTGATGGATAGGAAGGTACTTGCTATTTTTGCCAGTAGAGCATATTAGTCCTTTGGCTCCTCCATTGTCTCCTCCTTTGGCCCCACAGTGAGCTGTAGAAGGCAGTTAGCTGTTCAATAATCTTGCAGTACAATGGCTTGTGATTGTGACCACTGTGGTTATTGATTGTCCTGTGTGCTCCTAGCATACTTATGTATGTCCCAGGAGGAAAGAAGAACATACAGCTGAGAGTTGCTACCCACATTCTTTTAGTTAGAAATGATTCATTTTTTTAAACCACTGGTTGGAATAGTTTCTGAAAGGTTCTGGTAACTGACCTTAATTTCTCATGCTGTTTTCCCTCAAAGGTGTCAAAACTGAAAGTCTAAGGGGAAGACCTTTAAACTCAGCTTATAAGATATCGTCTGATAAGAAAATAAAGAGGTTACAATAGTCTTCGGTTGGTGAGGGGTTTTCTGCCAACAAAAGCAACTTCAAATGGTAGCTGGTGAAAGCTTCTTTCAGTGTTAAGAGACCACCATGGTTCTGGATAATATTGTCAGTTTATGAGCTTTGCTGTGTGCTCAGTTCTTACTTGAGCTTTAAATAGAGTCCTCTGGTGGGGGAGTAGCAGTCTGGTGGCGAAATCAGAAATTCATGCTACTTTTTGTCAGTTGGGGGCTTTAGTCTATCCTTCCATTGGAGGAACATAAATTGCTGTTGCTCAGAGACCTTAAGATGCTGTTGACTTGAAGATCACTTTCTTGGCAACCAGAGGATTTTAAAAAAATGATGCTGTGTGTTGTTAGTCCACGATTATAGAACATGGTTTTAATGGTTGGATTTTGAGGGACCCTCCCTGAAGAATGAATTGTGTATCTCCTCAAGAAAATCATGGGAAATTCTGTTATTCTTCAGTGAGTCCTTTTGAATTAATGTTCTTACATTTTTTTCTAAGTCTGTGTAAGTGCTTATGTATAAGTATATAATTGTATAAATATTTATAAATATATTTATATAATTACAGTTTCATGTATACCTTGAGTCAGAGTCCTCTCTGCAGATTGGCGACTGAGTGATACCACTGGGGTGTTTTCATAGGCTCTAAAGGCTTTTGACCTATTATGTCTCTGAACCTGGATGATGCAGTTGCTGTCTGAGGATAAACTGTCCACTCCCGAAGGTACGATGGAGGCACACAGCTTGGTGGTAGTAGTCAAGTTCCGTCTAAAACCAAGGTTACACAGGGTAAGAAGTGACTGCGCGGCCTTGTGCCACGAGGCACCTGTCCTCACTCCCAACATAGTCATAGCTACAGCCCAAATTGGTCCACATTGTGAAGTCCAGAATATTTGCTCTGGAACTCTGTTCATCCTCTTCCTGCCAGCTTTTCTGAGCCACATCTGGGCAGCCTGTGGCAGCATGTTGATAAAGGAGAGGACATAGCACTAGTGAGACACCAAAGTAACTATTCCACCTGGATTAGCAAGAAGTGACTGAGTGTATGTATGTTTAGAGTGAGAGACAGAGTCACACACTTGTCCGGCTCAAATGCATGATTAGAGGACAAGATGTAGAGGATTTTCTTTCGTGTCAAGGCAGATAGGGAGTTTTCTGAGGGTAGAAGGCCCTGGGAAGGATCTGTGGTTTTTACACCAGAAGACTGGCTCAGGAGGTTTTCCTTGCTGAAGAACCTCATCTGTTTAGGATGCTCCTGTTTGCCTGCTTCCTCTGTAGTTCCTTCACTCTCTGGAAGAAAGATTTGGCTGAAGAAATTAAGGGACGTGAGCAAGGCTAGTAAATTCCCCCAGTAGGTAATAGGAACAGCTTAGAAGAGAATTTAAAAGGTCAGGAGGGGGCCGGAGATTTAGCTCAGTGGTTCCGGCACCTGCTTTGCAAGCACAAGGTCCTGAGTTTGATCCCCGGTAACCACATAGAGTGTTGGGCGTGGTGACTCACACCCACCAGCAATCAATACCACATACCACAGTGCCAGGCATGGTGGCTCATGCCTGTCATCCCAGCACTTGGGAGGTAGAGGCAGGAGGATTGCTGAGTTTGAGGCTTGCCTGGGCTACTCAGTGAGCTCAGGGCCAGCCTGAACTACAAAGTGAGACCCTGTCTCAAAAAAAAAGGTCAGGAGGGAAAGAACAAGCAAGGTAAAGCTCGAGAGTAACTGAAATATCATATGGGGGATGGAATGAAAAATAGTGAGGAAGAAGTGAGAGGAATACTAGAACCCAGAGAAGGGAAAGGACAACACAAAGGAAGAACAGGGAACGCATTGAGTAAGTAGCGTGTGCTGCATACTCTGTGGGCATTCTCCCCCGAAGTCTTCCAGCAGACTCCATGCATGTGGCCTTCCCCTGTTGAATAAACAGAGGGAAAACTGCACGTGAGAGAATGTGTTCAGGACACCGAGCCTGAAGCCCAGTGTCACAGCTGGAGTCCAGACCGTGCCTTCCCGCGCCCATTGCCGTACCCTTCCACGTGCAGGGAGTCAGTTTGCCCAAGAGGTCGGCTTTGTGAGTTAGCATTTGATTTTATTTCCTTAAAGCTAGGGAGGGGAGTAGTTGAAGTAAAGCTTGTAGAGTTTGCACTGTGCCTGTAAATTCTTATTTATGTCATTATTTTCAGAGGCTAATTATTAATTGATTTTTTTTAAAACAATGCACTGATGAAAATGTGAAAGGAAAATAACTATGTGACATTATTTCCCCAGACTAAGTCTAAAGGATAGAAAAGCTTTATCTCTTTTAACTGTTTTTCAGAAAAGATTTAATTATTCTTTTCTGTATCCAATCCATGCTAGACTATTGAACCTTCCCTGTATGTTCTAAAATTGTCTGTAAACTTTCGCTTCCTGACTGTGTAAGGCACAGTTACCTATTGACTTCCCAGTCAACATTGGAACTATTTTGATGTCTAAAAACTGATTCTTGACTGTTTCATTGTTAGGTAGATGGATTACAAATAAGATAATTGGAAAATATGTAAATGTTTGCCTTTCTGAGCTTGAATTGTAATTCAATAGAAGTTTAGAAAAGGAAGGGAATAGTATAGGTTTTGCTTACTTCGGAAAGTCTTCACAAAGAAATAAGACTGAAAGGTAACAAAGTGTAGCTCAAATACTTATTTGATTCATCTGCATTCTTTAGTTCCACCTATTGTAACTGCTGATTGTAAGGCATGAAGTTTTATCAATAAGGCATAAAACCAGTACCCAAGTAGGAAAAGATCCCTGGCACTAAGGGTTCTTAACTAGCAGGGATGTCCCTTGAACACTACGAGAAGTACCAGAGAGAGCCACTAGGGACTGATGAATGAAGGACAGGTTTAACCTATCTACCCAGGTGCAAGTGATGTGTACAGTGCATTGCATATGGTGTGAGGAAGGATGCTGTCCACAGGGCAAGTGCACTTTGCACAGAGCTCTGCTGTAACTGTTACCTTGTCAAGTCTCTTCCTACCTTGGAGTCTTGGGTTCCTTATCCTCATAATGAGGACAGTAAATGAGTTAGTTCCCAGTCTTTGCCAGTGACAGGACTTACACTTTTAAGTTTGGTGTGGGTGGGGAAGTATGGGGCTAACCATTCAGTTATTAGTTCCATGGAGAAAATATAAATGTGCACCTGGAATTTCAGAGCCCTTGCAGAAATTTGACCCCACACAAACTGACTGTGAACCTCCAGTTAGATTATCTCTCAAGTCTTTTCCACTCCAAATTTGTGTGTCTGGTCTGTCCCCTTTATTATATATTACCCTTAGGCTAATTAAAAATGATCTTGTCAATCATTTCCTTTGCGTTTTTTCTGTATACAGATACCATCTGCCCAGGAATTTGATCTAACCTTGTTATAATGACTGAAGTCCCCCAAAAGGAGTGTCATATGTGTAAATCTAGTAATGACCTTTAAACAGTTCTGATTCCTTATGAATTGTATTTTATGCTGGCCTTATCCGTGTTGAGTACAACTAAGGTGTAATTAATGAGAACTAAATATGCTGCTGACACTGGTTGTTGAATTTTACCCTGTATGCTTTAAAATAACTACTTCAGCAATTTCTGAGGAATTGGTTTGTTAAAATTTATACTTGGTTTGGACAGAGACAACTTTTTCAAGATCTCATTCAGCTGGCTCTTTAAAATGGTTTGTGTGCCCACCCTTCTCTTTGGCTATCTTTCCTTTAACCCAGTAGTAATTACAGAGCACAAGTCAAATAATAATAATGTCTTGTGTGAAACTGAGAGAGGAGGGCAGGAGGAAGCAGCCCGTTTGATGAACACGGCACTTTCCCAGTAGTAGAACCCTCCACAACAGCCAGCCAAAGACAGCCATGGGCTGTGAATACTCACCTCTGTCGGTTTGCCTTGCTTAGCATTTCAGTGGTTGTCTTGCCATGAACCTTAGTAGTGTTGCACATTACACACGTTAGGACTTGGCAAGAACATTTGTTAGAAATGAAAATAACTGTTAGAGAATACTATCTGATACTGTATGTTGGTATCTCCTATTACATAAGGTTTGGTATTTCAATAATGGTTATTTTTGTTTTTAACTCACTTATGTGTCAATCCCACTAGAGAGGCAGTTTCAAATCAAGAATTTTATTTTGTTTAATTTTTTTCAGGTAGGGTCTCACTACATAACCTTAGGCTGCCTTTGAACATGCATCAATCCTCTCAGCCTTCCATGGGCCGGAATTACAAGCATATGTGTCACCAGGCTTCGTGATAGAAACAAGAATTTTTAAAAGTAGAGCTTATGAGGGCCTTGGCTTTCCCATGAAGTGAACTCATATGATTAGATTATTGGTTGTGATGAAAACCTTAAATAGAAATATCTTTTTTCTTTTTTTTTTTTTTTTTGAGACAGGTTCTCGTTTTGTAGTTCAGGCTAGCTCTGAGCTCACTATGTAGCCCAGGCAAGCCTCGAACTCAGCAATCCTCCTGTCTCTGCTTCCTGAGTGCTGGGATTACAGGCTTGAGCGACCACACGCAGCTAGAAATATCTTTTAATCTTAATGTCTTTTATTTCTCGATTCTCTATTCTTGATTTTTGGTGTCCTCTCTCCAAAAAGTAGTTGTGATTTTTAATATAACTAGCTATGTTCAAGTAATTGAGTTTTAATATGGTTCTCATTTTTTATAAATTAGTATATGAGGGAAGAATTTGAGGCAAGCAGCTTTTTTATGGGTCATTTTCTGTTTTGGCTTTTGAGACAGGGTCTTACCATGTAGTTCAGGCTGGTCTTGAGCTTACTGTGTAGTTCTGGCTGGCCTCTAGCTCACAGAGACCCTCTTGCCTCAGCATTTTGAGTGCTGGGATTGTAAGCGTGTACCACCATCCTAGCTTTTATGGCTTATGTTTCTGAAGAGAATTCTCTTATGCCAGATGGGGAGTGACCAGCTCTGTGACCCTTGCCCTCCTCCTTGTTTTCCTGATTGCTGTTGTGTTGCTCAGAGTCTCCCCCCTGGTCATAAACAATAGTTTGATTCATTTTTTAAAGAGTTCTTTGCCACATGATCCCAAACTTAATTTGAGTAACCCAATATGAATTACTTATTAAGACAATTTAGCTTTTCTGTAACGAGGTAGGTTAGAAAGATAATCAGATTTATTTATACAATTAGAAGTTGACCTGGTAGTATTTTTGCCTAACACTCATGCACTAATCTGTAAGTATAGGAAATTACTTTGCTGTACTTAATTCTGTGGTAACAAGCAGTAAGTTTGTGTTTGCTTAATGGTAGTATTTCCTCTGTAAAGATCAAAATGCCCTAAGGTTTTATATGCCTTATAAGTCCTGGAAATTTTCAAATGGCAAAAGCCAAGCTAAGCTGTACTGAATTTAAGTGGTAGTTTATCTTCACATTGACTGGGCCACCAAGAATCTTTCATTATTAGGAAATGTGAAACATTTTCAAGTCCTCAGATAAGTTCCAACCTGCAATGGAATCTCCCTTCTTTGACGTCTTTGCTGCTTGCTTTTGCCATGGCCTCGGTGTGGCCACCCTGGCTGACGGAGAGGTGTTTGGCCCAGGACCCTGCCCTGCTGCTGTGGTTTTTTTCTTCCTCTGTCAGAGTGACAGACTTTTCAGTGTTTATCACTAGGGCCCATTTTGGAAGTGATTTGGGAAGGTTGGTACTCAGTTGGACACCTTCGTGTTTTCATCAAAATGGTTTTATAGTATGCTTTTCTCAAAGCTGCTTTGTTCTTAATAACAGAAAATATCAGTGAATTAGATGACATGATAGAATACAGATAGGTTTTTGACACTAAGCATATGCTCTTAATAACTTTCTGGTAACTTGCTACCTTGTAAATTAGGCCACAATAAAATGACCATTGCTACCAGAAAAATCCCTTTAGTGCGCTAGTTAGAATGACAGTAGTGAGCGAGCATCGCCTTTCCGTTAAGGAACAGGGACCTGCGGTAGAACTGTCTGGACTGCGGGCACTGGGCACACTCTTGAAGGCTCTCCCTCCGGCTCTTCCGACCCCTGGGGAACCTTGAAGCTGGATGGTCTTTAAGCTTCAGACACAGGGCGAGCGTCAGTCATGCCAAAGCCATGGGGCCTGTGAGGCTCCCGCCAGCTACGGCGGGAAGCTGTAGAACATGAGCCTTTCACTCCTCTCAGATTTTTTTTTTGGTTTTTTTTTCCATGATGACTTTTCTCTCAATTAATAAATTCTACATATTTTGTGTCTTTTTCTTTGCCTTTGATTCTTAAGAAAGCCCTTTTTTTCTAATAGTTGTTGATCATTCCACAGAAATTTTTCATGCGTGTGGTGCATGCTTTGAGTTCAGTTTAAACAGCGTGTTAGAGTCATCTGAGAGGTCCAGTCCTGGCATGTCTCACTAACTGTGTGTCGTTGTCCAAGCCTCACTTCTCATCTTACTGGAGAGGTTGATCAAGGGAGGAAAAGTTGTTTGGGGACAGGGCAGAGGGTGGGTTGGGAACTTGAGTGACGTATCCTTGGAGTGTTTGCTTTAGAAGTGTTTTCAAGCAGTTCCTGACAGTGTTTAGATTCCCTGGGATGTCTGTGTACTTGGCTTATCCTGGACAGAGCGATGGTCTCACTGAGACTTGCATTTTTAATGCAGGACAGGCTCTCAATTCAATCTGTAGTGACATGCTAGAAGGCATGGGCAGAGACAGCGCTCCTGTTGGAGTGCTTCTGGCAAGTGCTCCCCGAAATGCAGAGTTCTCAGTTGTCTATGCCTTTAATCCCACAGTACTAGGAGACGTCATCTTTTCTATCTCTTCCCAGAAGTGGAAGGCTTTGGGACCAGTGAGCAAGGGGGAACTGGACCATCCACTCAGTTCTTCTGTTAAAGACGTACTAGAGACCCCCCTGTGTTTCCAGCAAGTGATACTAAAGGTGCTAGCTAGGGAAAGCCTTAAATTTGAAGACATAGGGAATTAGTGGAAAATCTAAATTTATACAAGAAAAGCATGCCGTTAGGTAAAGCAGAACCATAACTGCTAGATAAGGCCCAACGGAACTTCCACTTGCTCTAAAACCAGGGAAATCTTAGCTGACCGGGTGTGATCTATCTATAGATTTGTGTAGTCTATAGGTAAATATTTTCTAAAGTGAGGATCTTTCTCTCGGTTGGTGATCCTCTGGTTTGGGCTGTACCAAATTGTGAATATTCTTGCTGTGTTGTACCCGGTTGCTTTATATTAATAATGCAACTTGAGTTGGGGGGGGTGGGGGCAGCTGGGGGGGCGGGAGGGGAGGGGGCGCTACTCTTTGGAAGACATCAGCTCACTGTGCTGAGAGAGGGACCAAACTCAAGGAAACCTCTGATCTATAAATCCAACTGCTGCATTTTTTTATAAATACATGTAAATGTCCTGTTGTAATATTTGATCTTGGAAATAAAAACAAAAACTTTTCAGTATTAGTTTTTTTGGTCCTTGTTTTTTGTAAAATGAGACACTAAATCTTTCATTCATGTAATTGAGACTTCAAAAGCTCGCGTTCCTGTTCGCCACTTCAGACACATAGTATGTATGTATATAGTAAGCTTTCTGTAAATGTTGGTCCAGCTGTTGTGAAAACATTGGTTTGGGGCGGGAGATTTAGCTCAAGTGGTACTGCACCTGCCTTGGAGGCAGAAAGGACCAAGTTTGATCCTGGTATCACAGTCAATCAATCAGTCAATCTATAAAGGTTTAGTTTAGCCTTGCTAGAAAAGTATGATTTACATTTGATGTATGTGGGCAGTCTAATCTTTTTGACTAGCAATAATGACTGAGGGCTTAAATCACACAAATGAAGAAATAATGACTGAATTAAATGGGACAAAAGCCAGGAGATACTGTGCCATGCGACAGAAGTCAGGACTGCGGCCTTGCTCGCACCCGAGGTGCAGGCGGTACCTCCTCCCCATGCCCGGGCCCCCTCTGCTGACTAACAGGAAGTGTGGTGAGCAGAACAGACACAGCCCCTGCCCTGAAAGAGTGCAGCTTTCTAGGTGGGAATATGGGAACATAAATGAAAAAGAGATTTTATTCTGACCCTGGACAAAAGCTTGCAAAAGCAGTCGAGAATTCTGCTGTGGAGAGGATACTGGCAAGTTGACTTTCAGACTGAAACATGGAGGATGAAAAGCAAGTGGTCCTTGCTGTAGGGAGAGGATCACTTCCGCTGCGAGCAGGAAAGGTCAAGGCCATGGAGTCTCGGGAAGTACCTATAGAAGGCCACTGTTGGCATGTGTGCAGAGTAGTGGCACAAAATGACCAGATCACATAGGCCTTGAGTGTGTCTGTTCTCGGGGCATTGATGAGCTGCTGGTGGACAGCAGATTGGATGAGATCAGAAGAGCAAAGGCCATTCCAGTCACGAGAGTAGAAAGCAGAGATCATGTGGCCTACTGGTGGATTAAAGAGTATATAATTTAGTGAAGGTAGCCATTAAAGGGATTGCTGTTGGGTTGGATATGAGAGAATGAAGGAAAAAAATCGAAAATGACTTGCTGGGTGTGGTGGCAGATGCATGTAATTCCAGCACTTAAAAGGCCGAGGCAGGAGGATAACCACAAAGTCTAGGCCCACCTGGGTTACATAATGTAGCAAGACTCCATCTCAACAAACAAGAGAAAACAGAATAACTGCTAAGTGTGATGGTACAGTCCCTGCACTTAGGAGGCTGAGATAGGACGATCACTGCAAGTTCCAGACCAGCCTGGGCTGTGTAGTTAGACCCTGTCTCAAAAAAAAGGTTTCTCAGGCAGGCAAAGTGGTATCATAATGTGGTAGGGAAAACAGACGGATCAAACAGGCTTGATCAGGAAGGAATCATTTTCGATGCATTGAGATAAATTCTCATGCAGGCGTAGGAAGTATTAGACATGAGTATGAAAATTGGTGCACAAATGGTCTGGAGATCTGAGGAGTCAGCACTGTGAATGGGGTCACTTAGGGGGAGAGTTAAAGAAGACCCAGAACCCAGCTCTGGCTTCACCTCCAGAAAGTGACCCACACAAGAACGCACAGCCTGTGGACGATCAGGGAGCAAGGGGGAGAATGTTCGAGAAGGGCCAAGTAACCAGCTACCTCTAGTGCTGCCCGACTGTCAGATAAAACCAATGTGCTGAGTCATGAGATCCAGTCTCTGAAGACCAGCAGCTCTTTCACTGTCACAGTGGAAAGAAGCCTAACGTGAGTGGGTTGAAGTTTGCAATATTTTTATACTAATGAAAAGAAACTTCCTCTTTGGTGAACTAGTACAAATGGCAGCACTTTCAACACCTCTTCCTCTCTCCTCCCCTCCCTCCAATTAAGGACATGTGGTTGTATTTTGTCAGCTGTCAGTTGAGATTGGAGCTTACCACAGGAAGCTTAGTCACTCTGCTGTGGAAAACAGCTGGCCCGGTGGTCAACCTGGATCATCTTTTCCCTGGCTCTTCTGCCTGAATTCTGTTTTCTCAACTTCCTCTGTTCCCTGATCAAATTCCACCTCCAGACCCCGTGCTATGCCCCAGAGCCGGCTCCATGAAGCCTTTCAGCCTTAGGAGGAAGGCTCGAATTTCACACCCTGGGCCTATCTGTGTTTGTTCCCTCAGCTTCCCGTCCACTCCTCCCTAGATATCACTGACAACGGTAGTAATGAGTACCTGTCTCCCGTAGAACCACTTCCAAAACTAAGACTGTGGGAAGGCCGTGGCTCTGTTCTTCCGTGGTCCTGAGGAGGCCTCCGTAATGGTCGATGGCTTACCACAAGGGACACAGGACATCGACCTGCAGAGCTTTGTTCTTTCGAGTTGTCCCAGAGACCTACAGTTCCCATTGCACTCTCTAAGTTTGGCTCTTGAAAGGGCTAAAGGAGGCAAGTTCCAGCGCTTTCCTTTGTCCCACAAGCACCTCTTCACTAATACCCATCTAAATGAGCTGTTGGCTTCGGGGGTGGATACTGTCTAGAAACCATCTACCAGCTGTCTGATGATTCCAGTCACCGGAATATGAGTTGTTCGGCAGACGCTGCATAACCCTTTTCCTGAGCTGAAATCGAGGAATAGGAGGGAACGAACCCATTCTGGGCATTTTGCATCTGATTTAATTCTCAAAATAGGTTTGTGAGGCATCATTTTATAAATGAGAAACTGAACCTCAAGGCTCACACAGCTACTAGGTTACCTGGAGCAGATACCAAGACTCAGGTCTCAGTGCCAAAGTACCACCTGCTTCCAAGAAGAAAAGCTTTAAGACAACGGTAGTAATGAGTACCTGTCTCCCGTAGAACCCAGGCTGGTAAATAAGTATCTTGCATATCAATGTGAGGACCCAGAAAGCCAGGTGACATGGGGCCGTTTCCCCACCTGTCTGCTGCCCCCACCCCTGTCTGGAGCAGGTCACCCCTCCTCCAGGGAGTCAGGTCTGTCTGCATCACAGTGCTGACCTCCCATTTCTTTTGTCTGCTTTAGGACTGTTTTAGGGGTCCAGTGAAATAGGCTTGTTTGTTTGGGTTTGTTTTGTTTTTTGAAAGAGGGTCTTGCTATGTAGTTCACACTGGCCTTCAACTCACTGTGTATCCCAGGATGGCCTCAAATTTGCTGCAATCCTCCTGCCTCAGCCTTCCGAGTGCTAAGATTTTAAGTGTGCACCATCACACCTGGTGTTTGGGGTGTGTGTGTGTGTGTGTGTGTGTGTGTTTTAATATGAGTCTTGCTATGAAGTTCATGCTGGCCTTGAACTTATTATATAGCCCAGGGTAGCCTCAAAGTTATGGCAGTTCCTCTGCCTCTGCCTTTTAAGTGCTGAGAACACAGGTGTTCCCTACCACACCTAGCTTGGAATAGTTTATGCATTTTGTAAGGTGAATAAAGCCTAATAATTCTACCAAGATATGATTCACTAGGGACATACAAAAGCTGCTTTAAACTATATTAAGCATTTGGCTTGCCAGAGCAGCAGAATGAAGAGGAACTGTCTTGGGCCACAGATATAGTATAGTTAATATACATAAGTAACAAAACTTCCTTTTAAAAATATTTTTACTGTAACTTTAAAGAGTGGCCAAGCAGCCCATGTGCCATGGGCTGGACCTCCCTGAGTGATTACAATGAAAAGTAACCTGGGCCCTATTTAAGGAGGTTTTCCCAGATCTGGCTTGCAACATGTACACATCTATCTGCGTGGAAATTTCTGCAGAGAGAGCAGCTCACATACATTTGTATGGGCCCAAGTTTGCAGTACATAATGATCAGATTCCTAATGGGGAGTGAGACGTTTACACAACACACCTCAATTCTCTGTGCTGCTCTCCCTCCGTTGCTTGGTCCCCTTCTCATTTGTATAAATCTAGCTCCCTACTTCCTGTTCTTTATCTTTTCTTTTGCTCATTATTTATACTTTGAGTTTTCACATAAGAGGAAACCATGTGACATTTAAGCTTGGGAGTCTGATTTATTTCACTTGGTAGTCTCAAAGTACATCAATTTTCCTTCTTTATGGCCGTGTAGTACTCCCCCACATTAACTCACTCATCAGTGATGCTCGTCTCTGAGTCCCAAGCTCTGTGCTCACGTCAGGGTCTACAGCCAGGCGAGGAGCAGCCTCCACCCCCCAGCCCCTCAAGGACTTGGACAGCACAGGGAAGCAGACAAGAGGTCTGCAATGAGACACATGGCACTGCCCATAAAGGACTGATAGATGGAAATTAATTAAAACCAATAGCAGGGGCCAGAGGGTGAGCTCAGTGGTTCCGGCGCCTGCCTTGCAAGCGCAAGGACCTGAGTTAGATCCCCGGTAACCATATATAATGCTGGGCGTGGAGACTCACGCCCACCAACGATCAACACCGCATACCACAATGCCGGACGTGGTGGCTCACGCCTGTAATCCCAGCACTCGGGAGGCAGAGACAGGAGAATTGCTGAGTTCGCGGCAGCTTGCCTGGGCACCATAGTGAGCTCAGGGCCAGCCTGAACTACAAAGCAAGACCCTGTCTCCAAAAACCAAAAAAAAAAAAAAAACAATAGCAGCAAGAGAGGAAAGAGTCCAAAGCACCTAAGGGGAAACATTCACAGCGCATGTGTCCAGCAAAGGTCTCCCACCCAACTGGGATTACAGTGAACTCCTGCAAACCAGCACAAGAAAGATCATTGATAAAAATGAGCAAAAGACATGAACAGAAACTTCCTGAAAGAGGATATCCAAATCTGAAAAAATAAAACAAAACAAAACTTGAAAACAAAAAGAGACAATAAATGGCCAGTAAGTCTGTGAAAAAGTGCTGAATCATCAAGACAATGGGAATTCAGACCACAAGGAGCCCCTTCCGAACACCCACCCGAGACCTGAGATGACCCATCTGTGGGCCTGCGGAGGAACCGGGCTCTCCTACGTGGCCTGGGGAGCATGAGTGTGCAGAATTGCTCCGAGAAACTGTTTGGCAACAGCTACCAAAATGTAACCTTCATCTACCCTAAGATCCGGAAAGCTGTACACCAAGGAAAGGCCCTGAAAAATTAGTGTAGTTCCTTCCTAGTCCATTTATATGAACTTTCCTGCTGGGGGACGTTGCGGACACTGGTAATCCTAGCACTTAGTAGGCTGAGACAGGAGGATTGCTGTGAGTTCAAAGGCAGCCTGGACTGCCTAGTGAGACTCTATCTGAAAAAAACAGAGAAGAAGAAAACAAAAGAAAATTCAGTGAAGAAGCTGAACATGGTGGTGCATACCTGTAATCCCACTTACTGGGAGGCTGAGGCAGGAGTGTCTTAAATTCAAGGCCAGCCTGGGAAATTTAGCAAGACTGTCTCGAAATAAAATTTTTAAAGGGCTAGAGCTGCAGCTCACAGGTAGAGTGCTTACCTAGTGTGCACGAGGCCTGGCTTCAGTCCCCAGGAACAGGAAACAAAAAGGTAATGCGGCCCATGTGTATAACCGCACCACCCCACACCCGGGGTTCTGTGACGGGGGCGAGGCGGGAGGGTGGCAGCTGTGATGCCAGCTGCTCTGGCTGGGGAAGCATGGTGGGGAGGTTTCTCGTGGGAGCGCCCAGTGACTCACGATGACAGTGGCACTTATGGGGCTGGGCTCCCGTCCTTCCTGGAGTCACATGAAAATGAGCAGGCCCATCAAGGAGGGCAGGAAGACTGTCCCCAGAAGTGTGGGCATACAAGCACACGTGGGCCTGTGTGCTCCCCATATAGCCGCAGCCTCCTCAGCCCCACAAAGTCTTGGAGAGAAGACCTTCAAGTCGGGCCTGCGGTGCCCATCCTGGGCTCTTCCTTCCCTGGCTGCCGACAGGCTCAGGTAAGCAGGGGCAACAGGGCCCGGGAGGTGATGGCCAGAGAATGGCGGGCCCAGAGGGGAAGAGCACAAATTTTCACCGCAGGTGGGGTGCGTGCCACTCCTCCCAGCACTCCAGGAGGCTGAGGCAGGAGCATTGCGAGTTCAAGCTTTGCAACCCAGGCAACTTGGTGAAATCCTGTCTCAAAATGAAAAATGAAAAACAGACAGGCAGGAAAGTAGCTCAGAGCCCTGGGTTTATTCCCCATGACCACAAAAGAAAGAGCGAGACAGTGAGTTAGGAGCTTTAAGGGGAGAAGACACTTAAGTTAATCACATGGTGGGAACAGCACCTGTGTTTTGTCTCTGTGTATAGGAAGCTCAGTTCTCTGTACAGTGGGAGGTGGGTTTAAGAAGACGGGCCTGAGGCAGGGCTAGGAAGGGGCCCTGTCTCCCAGCTGGGTGGCAGAGCACCTGCTTAGCATGCACGAGGCCTTGGGTTCCATCCCCTGCACCACAGTGCACACACATGCACACACGCACACACACATGAGCAACCCTGACTTGAGTCTCCCAGGTCTCCTGTCTCTCCTTGTGCATGTTCCCTGTCCCCTCTCTCTCTCTCTGACAGGCTGTGTCACAGCCAGGGGCCAGGGCCACACACCCTGCAGCCACCACCCTCTTCACAAACTCTGCCATACTACAGTAAGGCCAAGAGGCCTGAGACTGGCAACTTATTGGGGATGTCATGGCTTGGGGTTTTCTTGTGCGTGTGGACCCTACACGCACAAGAATAAATATCACTAGAGCTGGGGATTTAGTTCAGTGGTTCTGGCACCTGCCTCAAAAGCACAAGGTCCCGAGTTCAATCCCTGGTACCACATACCACAATGCTGGGCATGGTGGCTCACGCCTGTAATCCCAGTACTCAGGAGGCAGAGGCAGGAGGATTGCTGAGTTCCAGGCTTGCCTGGCCTACATAGTGAGCTCAGGGCCAGTCTGGCCTACAAAGCGAGACCCTGCCTCAAAAAAAAAATTTAGGGCCGGAGGATTAGCTCAGTGGTTCCAGCGCCTGCCTCGCAAATACAAGGCCCTGAGTTTGATCCCTGGTAACCACATACAATGCTGGGCTTGGAGACTCACGCCCACCAGCCATCAATACCACATACCACATACCACAGTGCCGGCATGGTGGCTCACGCCTGTAATCCCAGCACTCGGGAGCAGAGACAGGAGGATTGCTGAGTTCGCGGCGGCTTGCCTGGGCTACATAGTGAGTTTAGGGCAGCCTGAACTACAAAGCGAGACCCTGTCTCAAAAAAAAAAAAAATTTACTAGTTCTTATGTTGTCAAAGTTTTTAAAAGCTAGGCAAAGTGGCCTGTGCCTATAGTTTTAGCCACTGAAGAGGCCGAGACAAGAGGATCACAAGTTCAAGGCCAGTCTGGGCAACAAGTGAGACTCCACCTCAAAATAAAGAGTCAAAAGGCTGGAGATGTCACTCAGTTCAGCACCTCTTGCTTTGATGCTCTGATTCCCAGGACAGAAAAAAAAAAAAAAAGCTTTTCACATATCATGAAGAATTAAAAGGAGAAAAGGAGAATGGGATAAAAGAAAAGGTGCAGAGGAGATCTTTTCTAATTTATCTAGACACAACATCTTCATGTTTAATAAAAAATTTACATAAAATCAATATGCAATTCGATTTACATAATTTAAGTGGCAAGTTTGATGAATTTGTCAACACAGCTCACTATGTACTCACTGTGGGAATATGGATACAGGCCATTTCAGTCACTTTGGAAGCTGTCCTGCTTCTGTGATTCCTGTCCCAGCCCCGGCCAGTGGCAAGTGCTAATCTGTAATCACCAGGACTGCCTTTTCTGTGATTTCACATGGAATCCTATGGTGCACTTTTTGTTTCTGGCTTTTGACACATAACATAATGCTTCACAGATTTATCCATTTTGTCATGTGTAGTTTATTCACTTCTTTCACCTTGCTGAAGCACTCAATTGTATGGGTAGAATTCAGTTTATTCATTTATTCTTTATTTCTATATTTTGGTGTTTTGAGATGGATCTCATTCTGTGTTCAGGGATTTGACCTACTATGGGGCTGAGGGTGACTTCAAACTTGTGGCAATCCTCCTGCCTCAGCCTCCCGAGTGCTAGAATTACAGGTGTTCACCACGATGCCCAGCTCTCAGTTGAACCATTTCAAAGTGTAAAATTCTGTGGTGTTTACCACCTTTGTAATGTTGTATAGTTATCGCTATTATCTATTTCTAAAACTTTCTTTAACCCAAACAGAAACTCTGTAATCACTAAACAAGTGTTCACCATTTCTTCTCCTCCCTGTCCCTCTTCTTTATGGACTGCCCTATAATGTGGCTATCATCTATAAGTCATGCATGTGGACTACACAGCTGTCTTCTAGTGGCCAGGCCACTGAGCTACATTTCTTGCCCTCTTTTTTTTTTTTTTTTTTTTAATTTAAAGAAAGGTCTTACTATGTAGTTGAAGCTGGCCTTAAACTGACTGGGTAGCCAATGCAATCCTCCTGCCTCAGCCTCCCAAGTGCTGGGATCACAGGTGAGAGTTCCCACTCCCAGCAGTAAGCATACTTTCAAGTTTCATGTCTTGTATCAGATCAGGGCTTTCTTTTCATTTTTGAATATTATTCCTCCACACATCTAATCCAACATCTCTTGAGGGTCACTTTTTTTTTTTTTTTTTGAGACAGGGTCTCGCTTTGTAGTTCAGGCTGGCTCTGAGCTCACTATGTAGCCCAGGCAAGCTGCCGCGAACTCGGCAATCCTTCTGTCTCTGCCTCCCGAGTGCTGGGATTACAGGCGTGAGCCACCACGTCCCGCACTGTGGTATGTGGTATTGATTGCTGGTGGGCACATCACCATGCCCAGCATTCTATGTGGTTACCGGGATCGAACTCAGGAACTTGCGCTTTTGAGGGAGGAGCCGAAACCACTGAGCTAAATCTCCGGCTCGAGGGTCACATATTTTTGCATATTTTCAATGTTTAGTTATTATGAGTAACACTACTATGGATATTCAAATACTGGTGTGTGAACAGACACATTTTCATTTCTCTCGAAAGAACATGTGGAAGTAGAATTACTGGATGGTTTGCTAATGAGTGCTGAGCCTTATAAGAAACCACCAGGCTGTTTTCACCTCCTCATCAACATTTGCACAGTTAACTCTTTAAATTCTAACAATTCTGATGCGTGTATATTTATGTGGTTTTTTTTTGAGACAGGGTCTTGCTATGTAGTGAGCTGCAATGAGGTATGTTAAAATGTTGTCTGCATTTTAAATTCACTTATTTTTCCTTTTTTAAAAAAATTATGGTGTTTTGTGGCACTCAAGATGGAGCCTAGGGCCCCAAATGTGCTGGGCAGGCACTGTGCCGCTGAGCTGCATGCCTAACCCTTATTGTCATGTCTTCTGAGTTCTTTGTGTGATTGAGATCCAAATTCTTTTTCTTTTTTTTTCTTTTTTTGAGACAAGGTCTCACTTTGTAGTTCAGGCTGGCCCTGAGCTCACTATGTAGCCCAGGCAAGCTTCAAACTCAGCAATCCTCCTGTCTCTGCCTCCCAAGTGCTGGGATTACAGGCGTGAGCCACCATGCCCGGCACTAAGGTTTTATTTTTTGTGAGACATGTCCTTAAATAGTAGGTTTTTTTGATGGTGACGTTAATAGCACAGGTTATTATGCCATGTTTTAATTTTGAAAAGTGTTTCTTTTTTACTCTTTTCAGACAGGGTCTCACTTTGTAGTTCAGGCTGGCCCTGAGCTCACTATGTAGTCCAGGCAAGCCTCGAACTCAGCAATCCGCCTGCCTCTGCCTCCCGAGTGCTGGAATTACAGGCACGAGCCACCACCCCCAGCATTGTGATGTGTGGTCCTGAATTCTGGTGGGCATGAGTCGCCACACCTGGTATTGTTGTATGTGGTTACCAGGGGTTGAACCAGGGACCTGGAGTTTGCTAGGCAGGCACTGGACCCACTGAACTAAATCTCTGGCCCCTTGAAAAGTATTTCTAATTATTATTATTTTTTTAATGTTGAGGATAGGCACATACTCATTAATTAAGCTACATTCCCAGCCCTAAAACTGTTCCAGTTGTGAAAATTGTGAAATTTATTATTTTAGCCTTTATGAATTTTAAAGTTCAGTGGTATTAAATACATTCATAATATTGAATATTATGCACCATCATCTCTCCAGGTCTCTGCTTGCATATTCTTATTCTCTTTCAATTTCTCTCTCTGTCTCTCTCTCGCTGTATTGGGAGTTGAATCTAAGACCTTTGTACTGAGCTATACATCCTCAGCTCCTTTAAAATTTTTTTTTTTTTTTTTTGAAACAGTCTCACTTTGTAGTTCAGGCTGGCTCTGAGCTCACTATGTAGCCTAGGCAAGTTTCGAACTCAGCAATCCTCCTGCCTCTGCCTCTTGAGTGCTGGGATGACAGGCGTGAGCCACGCCCGGCACTGTGGTATGTGGTACTGATTGGTGGTAGGCGTGAGTCTCCACCTCTAGCATTGTATGTGGTTATCGGGATCGAACTCAGGACCTTGCACTTGAGAGGCAGGTGCCAGAACCACTGAGCTAACCCTCCAGCCCTCCTTTAAATTTTTTATCTACAATATTTTGAAACAGGGTGTTACTAAGTTTCCATTGCTGGGGCTTGGAGTTGGATCCTCTTGTCTCAGCCTCCTAAGTAGCTGGAATTACAAGTGTATACCCCTACATTTAGCTGTTTGTTTTTTGAAAATCACACATTATTTTTATTTTAGAAGCTTGATTTGACTCTTAAAAAGGAAAAACAAAAAAACCCCAAACCTTTGTGCTTTTTTTTTTTTTTTTTTTTTGCTTTTTGAGACAGGGTCTCGCTTTGTAGTTCAGGCTGGCCCTGAGCTCACTATGGTGCCTAGGCAAGCCACCGCAAACTCAGCAATCCTCCTGTCCCTGCCTCCTGAGTGCTGGGATGACAGGCGTGAGCCACCACGTCCTTCCGGCAGTGTAGTATGCGGTGTTGATTGTTGGTGGGCGTGTTTCCACGCCCAGCATTGTATGTGGTTACCGGGGATCAAACTCAGGACCTTGCGCTTGCGAGGCAGGTGCCGGAACCACTGAGCTAACCCTCCGGCCCACCTTTGTGCTTTTGAATAGATGGAATATAGTTCCAATAACAACTAGCCCATTCCAGCCAGACAGACATGAGGAAGCCCTCTGCTATGGAAGCTGTGCCACCAGCCCACATCTGCTGCTTCCAGCATCTTGTTGGGTCTCGCTTAGGGTTCATCACTTCACTTCCTTCTTAATGAGTCATAGTCTGCTTCTTTTTTTTTGGTATGCCCGGTAATTTAGATGTCAGATAACATGAATATTTACCTTGCTGGTTGCTGGATAGTTTTTTTTTTTTTTTTTTTTGAGACAGGGTCTTGCTTTGTAGTTCAGGCTGGCCCTGAGCTCATTATGTAGCCCAGGCTAGCCTTGAACTCACAGCAGTACTTCTGCCTCTGCCTCCTGAGTGCTGGGATCATAGGCGTGAGTCACCACACCCAGCATTGTGGTGTGTGGTACTGATTGCTGGTGGGTGTGAGTCACCATGCCCAGTATCATATGTGGTTACCAGGGATTGAACCAGGGACCCTGCATTTGCTAGGCAGGTGCCAGAACCACTGAGCTAAATCTCTGGCTGGCTGGATAGTTTTGAATTCCTATAAATAAACTTGAACTTTGTTCTGAATGCATTTAAGTGGCTTGGAAGCAGTTTAACCCTTTTTGGGTTTTGTATTAAGATCTGTTAGGTGGGCTCTCGGCTGTGTTCAGTCAGGCTGTTCCCGATCGCAGGCCAGGAGCCCCTCTGAGTGCTCTGCCTGTGAGTCCTGGGCTTCCTATGATCTGCAGGGCTCTTCTCCCTGGTGGGGGCTCCACACAGTGCGGCACAGTCCCAGGCTATGCTCGCACCTCTCAGCCTTAGCTCCTTCAGCTGGGGAGCTTCCTGCCTGCGCTCAGCTGGGCTTCCTTCCCTGGGCTGTAGTGGGGCCCACTGTCCATTATTTCCTGTCAAAGGAGCCATTTTGTATCTTTCATCCGTTTTTGTTTAGGTTTGAGTCGGGGGGGTGTTAGGCTGTCTTGGCCGGTGAGATGCAGATGTGACTTCATTCCCACCATCCACGGTTTCTGCCTTTCATGTGTCCAATCTAGATGCGTTCCTTTTAGTCTTCACTCTGCTGCCTGTGCTTAGTTTATATTAAGGAGTAACCATGCTGAACCTTCCTGTCTTACACAACTTTTTGTTTTCCCTGAAATTGCTAGGGAATTTAAAATTCCCTAAAAATGAAAATAAATTTTTCATTTATTTTTTGGCTTTTTGAGAAAGGTCTCCCTGTGTAGTTTAGGCTTACCTTTTGAATGCACTGTGTAGTCCAGCTGGCCTCAAACTTGGAGTAATCCTCCTGCCTCGGCTTCCCAAGTGCTGGAATGAGGGCATGTGCCCTGAAATTGCTTTTCTTTTTTTTCCCCTTTTTTGTCCTGTGGGGGATCAAATCTGACCTGTGTGCGCTGGGCCAGCACTCTGCCGCTGAACCATCCCCCAGCCCTGCTTCTGTTCTGTGTGCCTTTCCATTAGTCAGGTTCTCTGGCTGTCGTCTGCATTTCAGGATGGCCTCTCTGGTGGGTGTTCTGTCTGTCAGGTGTCTTTCTGAACATGGTTCCTTCACCCTGTACCCTGCTGCCTCGTGGACCGCTGGTGTGTGTCTGGGGCCTCCTCAGGACTGCACTGAGGCTCAGGACACCATCCTCTGCAGCTTCCTGGGGAGTGTGTTCGGGCAGCAGACTTCGCGTCACTCGTTGATGACCAGATAGATACAGAGATCTGGGTTGGAAATTGTTTTGCTCCAGCACCTCATGGACCTTACTCTGTTCTGCGTAGGTCTTAGAGTTCAGGCTACAGTCCAAAGCCATCCACACCCTTTGTGTGGTGTCGATGCACTGTTGATTCTGTTTTATCCCAATCTGCAGCTCACTGAAAAAGTCCTCCAAAGAAATTTTGCTAAAGTTTAGAGGTCTACATTTTTATTTTATTTTTATTAGCTTTTTGTTTACTTTAAGACAGGGTCTTTCAATGTATTCCAGGCTGGCCTTGAACTCACTGTGTAGCTAGGGTGGCCTGAAACTGGTGGTGATCCTTCTACCTTAGCCTCTCTCCCTGTGTGTAGTGACGCGTACCTGCAATCCCCAACACTTGAGAGGCTGAGGCAGGAGGGTCACTGTGAGTTTGAGGCCAGCCTGAACTACATAGGAAGACTGTCTGAAAAAAATTAAAGATGTTCAGGATTATAATTTGGAGGGAATCTTAAAAAAGTGGTCCTTGTCAGGACTGGAAACAGCATGAAAGTGGAGTGTTGTGACCAGAACCCATCACTGGCACAGTAGTGACAGTTTTTTTTCCAGAGCTGTGAGTGCCTCGTTTCACTGGACCAAGTTGATGAAATTCTCAGGCCAGGGCACAAGCATTGATGGTTTCTAAGTTCCTGGAGATTTTAAAATATTGCCAGGGCAGTGACCCTGCCCTACAGTGCTTAGAGAAGACTTTTGTTCTACCGATGGTGCTTTTGGGTGTTTGGCGACAGCAGCGCTAGGGAGTTTGTTAGAAATAGGCTGGATCTGTGAGGTTTGTATCTGCCTTGTGATTATGCACACACTAGTTGGTAGCTTGATGGGTGGTGTGCACCTACAATCCAAGTGCTGTGGGAAGCTGAGGCAGGAGGATTGCAAGTTTGAGCTCAGCCTGGGCAACTTAGTGACTTGGCAAGATTCTGCCTCCAAAAACAGATGAGGAGGTAGCTCAGTGGGAAGTCCTTGAGTTCAGTCCCCAGTGCAGGAGGCAGAGAAGGGATCTGCCATTTATTCATCCAGCAAATACTTTGAAGCACCAGCTGTAGGCCAGGCTGTTCCATGGCATGGGTCTGTGATGTGCTTGCCCACCGTCTCATTTGTAAGTCTTCAATTCTCTTCTCTCTCTGGTGTACGACACTTTATCATCCGGCGAACCCTCATGAGAGCTCTGGCTCTAAGGTTTTTCTCCCACCATCTCGTGCTGCAGTGTTATGTTAGAGGTTAACCCAGGGAGATGGACTCCAGCGTTCATAACCTGAGGGGTCGCTGCTTGGGAACCTCCAGGTTGGGTTGGCTGGGATCCCCAGGGAAGATGCATCTGTCTCTTGCCAGGGGTGGAGGCTGTGTGTCCCAGGAGCAGGTCGGGGAAGGAGCTGGGCGCTTGTGTTCCCTGTGTGTCAGCCCTTTGGAACATGTTGTCCCCTGTCTTCTGTCAGGCCTCTTGTGCCACTGCACAGAGCCTCGAGCTTATCATCCAGGGCTGTGCTCCACCGTGACAGCATAGTGCAGGGGCAGTCACTTGGTTGCTGTGTCCAGGAGGAGGACAGATTGCTTGTAACCACTGCATTCTGGTGTTCTCAGCATTTTTCTCTTGGCACATCCTTTTTCGGATAAGCATCTAGGCTGCCTGTTCATTCTGAGGTCTGCGGAAGGTTTCTGGGATCAGTGGTCGCTCTCATCTTGGGCCTAATGATCAGGTCTACTGTCTGTTATCTGGCCCATGTGCTTTTCAGCTTTCAGACTTTTGTTGTCCCCAGCCTCAGGAAATTATGCCATTAAAAAACAAAACAGAAAGCCCTCCTTTTTAAAGATATTGTCATTTCAGCTGAGTTTCAGGAAAGAATGAAATTATTTGCATGTATGCAATCTACTGTCTTCTCCTGGAACTCCTGTCCCCCAACCCTTTCTTTTCTTTTCTTTCTTTTTTTTTTTTTTTTTTTTGAGCCAGGGTCTTGCTTTGTAGTTCAGGCTGGCTCTGAGCTCACTATGTAGCCCAGGCGAGCCTCGAACTCAGCAATCCTCCTGTCTCTGCCTCCCGAGTGCTGGGGTTACAGGCGTGAGCCAGCACACCTGGCAGCCCCAACCCATTCTTTTGAGACAGGGTCTTGGTAGGAAGTTCAGGCTGACCTGGAACTCACTATGTAGCTCAGGCTGGCCTCAAACTCATGGCGATCTTCCTGCTTCCGCCTCCTGCGTGCTAGGATTACAAGTGTGGACCACCTTTCAGCTTCTGTCCCCTCTTTAAACTCACTCACAAAACCCATGCATTCACTCAGCTTTGGCATAGGCTCCAGCATACATTGAATGTTCTGTGGTGGATGGAAGACTTCTGCTCTGTCCTCAGTAAGTTGGCATCTTTGGGCCGAGCAGTTGTGATCCTATACAGTTGTGTGTGGATCAAATCCTGGCCTTGGCTTTACTCTGAGGGTGGTCCTGCTCCCTCAGAGCCTCACGTTCTTATCTGAAATTGAGGAGGAATTGGGGGTCACAAGGAGCATTTTAAATCCGGTGATAAAGGTAGAGCTTTCAGGAAGGAGTTTGTACAGGGTCATCTTATTTATTTATTTATTTATTTTTGTGGTACCAGGGATCGAACTCAGGCCCTTGTGTGTCCAAGGTTGGTATGGTACCACTTGAGCTAAATCCTCAGCCCCTTGAACAGGGTCATCTTGAGGACCCAGACTGGGGCTTGACCTCCTTTGAAGTCTTTGGGAGCCACTTGTGCAGTGACCACTGCATACCTGGTGAGTGACACAGGAGCAGGGGCCAGAGGTGTGGCTGTTTCCTCTCTAGACTAGTTTTGCCTTCTGGGAGCCCCAGATAGGTGTGGCCACACTGGCTACTTCCTGTTTCTGAGTGCCACTAAATGAAGGGAGGCCCCTGTGTGGGCCTCCTGCCCTTGGCAGCACCCTAAGCATTTGCTGGCCCCGAGCTACTAGGCTTCCACCCCCATATGCAGCCCCTTGAGGCCAAGGCCAGAGCCAGGCCAGCCCCTTCCCTTCCTGGTCTCTGTGTTTTTACAGGTCACATGGTGGGCAGGATGCGATGAGATGCAAGATCACATCCTGCCATCTCTCACTCCGGACTCTTCTGCCTCTCCTACCCACAGGGGTCACATGTGGCCAGCCCTGGGCTTGGTGCAGATATGGTCTGGCGTGTCCACTGCTGCTCCTTACCCCACTCTGAGCCCAACAATGGGCCCCTTTAACTCTGGGCCTGGCAGAGGGTGGGGGTGGCGAGGCCTGAGCTGGCAGTGGGCAGGGTGACTGCCGGGTAGCCTGTGCCAGCCCTGGCTGCTGGGAGCCATGCAGCGACCTTCCTCCCAGCTGCCACCCTTTCTTCCTGGTCACTGCTGAGCCCCGGTGTCTACAGCTGGGCATCCTAGGCCTGGCAGCAGGAGAGACACGTGGCGTGAGCTGAGGCAACTCCAGCAGTTTGTTCCCTGTCCTGTCCCACTGGTGCCTGTGCAGGGGAGGCTGTCCAGGCGCACCTCAGTATTCCAGGGTGCTGGCTCTGGGTGGCAGGGCTGGCAGGCTGCCTTCAGCTGGCAGAGTAGTGATGGTGTGGTGTAGATGGGGAGCTCGGTGCAGGCTGTGTACCCCATTGTGCAGTGGGTGCTTTGTCCTCTAAGGGTTATGCCTCATCTCTGGGTGTTGGAGAGTAGAGGTGTCCAGTTGGCCCCACTTCTCTACCTTCCCCCCTGGCTCTGTCCTGTCCACCGCTTCCTCCCGTGGGATGCCTCCAGCCCAGGTCTCCCTTCTGTGGGCAGATGTCTTGGGTTCAGGATACTCTGCCTGCCTGGCTGACTGAGCAGGCTGGGACAGGAGAGGCTGTGAGATGACCAACAGCCACTGCTGGGAAGGTAATGGCTTCTCTTCTTTAGAAGGAATCAGGAAAGACCAGGGATTTAGCTCAGTGTTTCTGGCATCTGCTTGGTAAGGTCCTTAATTCAATCTGAGTTTTGATCCCCTGTATCACATATCATAGTGCCAGGCATGGTGGCTCACACCTATAATCCCAGCACTTGGGAGGCAGAGGCAGGAGGATTGCTGAGTTTGAGGCTTGCCTGGGCTACCTAGTGAGTTCAGGGTCAGCCTGAACTACAAAGCAAGACCCTGTCTCCAAAAGCTAAATAAAATAAAATAAAATAACCGGGAGGACACAGTGGTCCTGGTGTCTGCTGGCTGTTTGGTTGGCAGCAGCATGCAGGACGCAAAGCAGGCTACCTTGCTCCACAGCCTCTCACTGAGGCCATGTCCTTTTCACTAAACTCTTGACTAGGTCCCTCCCCAAGCTTGGTCACTTCACAAGGTACAGACCACAGCAGAGGTGCTTGCAAAGGGTGTCTGTCCCTCAATAAAGTTATGCCCTGGTGCAAAGGGCTCTGGAAGGGATTGAGTATGATGACTAATTTAATGTTTAGGTACTTTGATGGTTTCCCACATACACGATCATGTGGTTGTTTATGATAATTCCTTTAAAAAACAGTTTGAGGACCTAGTGCCATACTAAGCAACCATTTGGGATGTGGAAAGAGAATACACTAAAGAGATGGTATTTGTTTGGGGTCTTGAAAGGTGTATAGGAGCTCTTGTAGATAAAGAGGAATGCCACAAAGAATAGCTCAGGGACACTGAATAAAGACCAGGTGTGTCTAGGGAAGGCACGTACTTTGCTTGGCTGGGACACAGAGACACTTGAAAGGAATGGAAAGAGGTGAGGAAACAGGCAAGGTGTGGTCCTGCCGGGCCTGTGTGCCCACAGCACTGTGCAGCTATGCAGCGTCGAGTTCCTGAGCACGTGCATAGGGGAGGACCTCAGGTCTGTTCAGGTGATGGTGTGTCCCAGGTGCTGTGCTGTGTGCTAGTTATTATCCTATTGACTGCAAAGAAAAATGTCCCTGTGCATCCAGCACATCTTCCTCTTCCTCCCTTCCCTCCCTTTTGCTATTTCATGATGGCGCTGAGATAAAAGCCCAGATTGCAGTCCAGGTCTGTGTGACCCAAGGTCTGTGTGACCGCAGGTAGGGCCTGTTGTGGGGCAGCAGTCAGGTGGGGAGCTCTGGCCCGGAGGCCTGGGGGTCTGCAGGAGGAGCGGCACGCACATGGGGCTCCTGCGAGCCCCCTGGTGGCACTGGTCTGGCCTGGAGGTGCCTGGAGAGTGAGGTGCTGAGGTCTAGAGAGCACTGGGTGGCAGTGGGACTTGGGAGGAGAGGCGTGACCCTGGGACAGGCCCGTCCTCCGTGGAGAAGGAAGGGTGAGCTCAGAGTCAGGGACACTGGACAGTCCAGGAGGGGTGGCCGCCGGGCTCCCTGGGAAGGAGGGTTGTGGACAGCCACGCGTGCGCATGTGTCTGAATCACCCCTCCTTGGCCCTGGCCAGCCACTGGCTTGGCCCAGGCTGCCTGAAGACATGAGGGTGCCCAGGGATGTGGCCCAAGAGGAACCGGCCTGGCTGCGGTGCAGACTCTTGGCCTGGGCATGGAGGTGGCTGAGTGTGAGTGTGAGTAACTTGGTGAGTGTGGCACGGGCTTACAGAAGAGGGAGGTAAGGGGGGAAAGGCCGGCTTGGTGTGGGAGGGCACTGTGGCTTCCTCACTTCGCCTGCTGTCGGAGAGGTGAGGCCGGGCAAGTGGATGTGAACGGCGGCAGTCCTCCCCGATGCTTCTGGCCCCGCCGAGTGCGGGTGAGGCCTTGGGCACAGCAGTTTAGTCCCCCGACCCCCAGGACAGGGAGACTCTGGAGGTGGGATTTCTGGGGGATGAGGCTGGAGAAAGCAGGAAGAGGAACGGTCCAGGCCAGGAAGGTGTGGACCTGGCGTTCTCAGCCATGGTTGCCCCACAGGATGCGGTTGGCGAGGTCTCGTGGGACCCCTTTGCAGTGCTCCAGCCATCCCCTGACCGAGCTGCCAGGGAGGGAGCTGCGGGGGGAATGGGGAGGCGCCCATGATGCCCCCCCCCCCCATGGTGCGCTGGAGTCTCCGCCTTGCTCCTGGTTGGGGCCTCAGTGCCTCTCCTTCCTCTCCCCCGCAAGGCGGAGGGCCTGAGCTCATCCCTAAACACTAGGTGCGAAGAAGTCTGACTGCTTCCCGTGCCATCCCCGTGAGAGACTGTGCACAGCACCTCGGGGTCTAATCGGGAGGAAAGCAGGAACCTCCCCTGCCAGACTTCCTGCCTTTCCTCGCCCTGGGGCTTGGCAGATGCCACTGCCGCTTGGGCAGTCGTTGCAGGAGTCGTTGGTCTAAAGGCAGGGAGGTGACCCTGCCGAGCCTATGCTCACAGCCAGGTGGGTCTCTAGGAGGCCGGAAGCAGCAGGTGAGGGCGGGGCGCGGCCCCGAGTGGCAAGTGGCGCTAGAGATGGGAAGCTGGGGCTTGCAGGTGGAGCCTGCCTCGGCCTCAGAGGGTGGGCAGAGTGAGTCTCAGGTCCGGCCACCGGCTGCAGGCGTTCCACTTTCTGCCCTGGTGTTACTGGCGGCCGCGTAGGAGCAGCTGTGGGGCTGGATAGGAGGCGGGACCTCCCTCCTGGGGGCGGCTCGCCAGTGTGTGCTGCTGCGTGCTTGGGAGGTGCCCCTGACTGGGGGGGGGGGGCGCGGGGCGGGGCTGGGACTGGCTGCAGGCTGCTTGAGCTCCCTGCTCCCCGGCGCAGGACAGTGACGCGGCTGGAGGGGCGGAGGCGCTGCTATATCTCGCTGACTGTTCTGGAGTCTGGGCTCCTGGGAGGGGGGGGGCAGGTAGGGGACAGCTAGGTACCTGGAACCCAAGCTCCATCACCTGCCCTCTGGCAGCTGCCAGGGCATGGGATGCCAGGGCTACGGGACGGGGGGGGGGGGGGCTCCTGGCCCCAGGGCAGATCTGGGTGCGCTAGTGTATGCGGCACCTAGATGTGTGGTGCCAGAGGTGGTGAATTACTGGAGCTGCCCTCAGCCCCAGTGTGCATGACCCCTTGGAACTCTTAAGCTGCCTTATGGGCCTTCTGCAGTGTCCCCAAGAGTTTGGGAAACGCTGGATTTGGTTTTTCGGGGGAACTGAGTGAGGTGTCTTGGACACTCCCATTTACTGGGCTGTGAGTCTTTATGTCAAACCAAATGACCCCCCGTTTGTTTTGGAAAATGGGGTCACTCAGTGTCAAGGCCTGTCCCTCTTCCCCTTACAGATCATGCACTTCCTTTTCTTCCCGGCAGAGGGTGCTGGCTGACAGGAGAAAGATATGGGGCCAGAAAGGTCAGGCTGTCTTCCAGGGCAGGGAGGAAAGGTTCAAGAACAGGCCTGTGCTGACCTCTAATACACATTGCTTCTCTTTACAGCCTCCCACAATTGGATTTTTGGGCAGGCTGCTAGGACTTGTTCTGGTTAGACATTCAAGGGGTGGGGCAGGCAGGAGGCTGTGGTGGGTTTGCAGTGCTGTGATTCTGCTGATCTAAAAGCCCTGTCTTGCAGTCGATGGCACAGTGCTGCTTGAGTTGCCCTCGATCCCCCGGCTCTGCTTGGAGCTGATGTCAGATGCAAGGTTAGTCAGGAGGGAGCACAGGCGTGGCCTGCACCCCATGGGGAAGGGCCCTCACTTGGCATCCTTTGCCCTCTGGGACCGTCTGGCCTTCAGCACCGACCTCGGCCTCAGACTTAGGGGGTCTGCACCTGGGTCCCTGGACAACTCTACTGGTGTGAGAGGGTGCTGTGGAGGAAGGACTGCTTCCTGGGTGCCCTGAAGCAGAGCAGGAACCAGCTGCCCAGACAGCCCAGGGAGGCCCAGCTCTGGAAGAGCCTGGGATGCCGACTCCCCAAACTTCACCCCAGCTGCCTACCCTGCGGGCCAGCTGGGCCTCCCTGAGCCAGTGGCCAGCTGGATAGGGACAAAAGAGCAGTGTGCAAGAAACAGGGGCTCCTTAGGCAGGGCCTGGGGCCGGAGAGGAAGGACTTCCTGCAGCTGTCAGGTGTGACTGGGGGCCAGAGCAGGGGAGTCTGGGAGCAGCTGGCACCTTCTGAGGAGGGCCAGAGGGACTGTCAGCCCTCAGGGTGGAGGCCGTGGGTCTTCACAGAGCATCCCCCGACCCCTCGGCTGAGGCTGTCATCTGTGGTGGGGTGTTCTGCCAGACGGCCCTCAGCCTGCATCCCTTCAGCTTTGGGGTGTCCTGCAGTGGTCCTGAGGCATGTTGGTTTGGAATGGTTGGCCGGCATGAGGCAGTGGCGCCCTGATGTGGGCAGGAGACCAGGTGGCCCCGGAGGGGGTTGAGAGTCTCACCCCCACCCCACCCTGATTCTTGGCAGACTCCTCTCCCTGGCGGGCTGCCGGCCTCCTATTTCCGTTAAGCACCAGGGAAACAGGGCCACATTAGGGTCTGAGCCAGGAGACATCCAGCCAAGTTCTGGATTGGTGGTAGTGGTGGGGATCGCCCGAGATCGGCCTGTAGTATCCCACAAAGACTGGGTCCATCCTTCCGATCCAAGCTGTGTTCCAGCCATGCAGCTCCAGACAAGCCCCCGGGCCGTGCAGCCTTCTCCTCTGAGCTCGGGGATCATGCAGCTCCCTCCCTCAGTCCCAGGGTCTGTCTGCAACTTGGGAGTCTGAGTGGAGGCAGAGACGGCCTTGTGTGTGGGAGGCGGGGGGCTGGCGCAGGCGGCTAGAGGAAGAGTCCTCTTGGCTGGGATTCAGAAAGGTCCTTTTTCAGCCAGTGTCAGAGCTGCTCAGCGGGGAGGGAGGAGGAGGAGGAAGGCGGTGCAGTCGGGTGGGGGAGCCAGGGAGTCGGGCTGGAGCTGTGACCACTGCCCAGAGAGAGGAGAGGACAGGACAGCGGACCCAGCCTGCCTGGTTGGGCCTGCAGCGGCATAAAGGAGCCATCTGGTTGTTTTGCCTCTTTTCCCACCCCACGGGGGCATCGGGGGACTCCGAGGACAGACTGGCCAGCCTCCCTCCCGACAGAGCATAAAGCTCAAGAGTGGGGCCCCTGCTTGGCTGCTTTCTGGCCTGTGGCCCCACTGACCTCTCAGGGCGGTCAGCTCTGTGGAGATGCCGGCAGCCCGGCGCTTCCCCGGCCTGGAGCTATCGTTCCCTCTCCTGGCTAGGCTGCGGAGGCGGCTGTACACAGTGAGTGGGGCTGCGCTGGTCACTGAGGGCAGAGGGGTGATGGGGGTGGCTGAGGGGCTTCTCGCAGTGGGGCTCAACCAGGCTTTGGGGAGAGTGGCCTTTCTGTTCTGGCTGCCTCTCGGTACTCGTGGGTGTGTGTGTTAGAAAGTTTGTACTGGAGCTGTGCATGTGGGTGCGTTCAAGGGTCTGATACAGGTGTGGAGACACTGTGCCCCCGGCTGGTGTGCACTTTCCATCTTGGTGTCCTTCACACACACACACACACACACACACACACACACACACACACACGGGAGGGCCTCGGGGTAGCCTCCGGCCTTGGGCCAGGGCCTGGCTCTGAGCTGCTTGTTGGGCTCCCAGAGCAGGACAGGATTGGGAGCCTGGGACTAGGCACAAGGAGGAGAGGAGGGCCTGCTCTCTGCTTCCCTTGGTGCGGATTAGGGGCCCTTTCTCAGCCGAGCCCTGTTGCCAGCAGGGTCTCCTTGCAGGACAGGGCAGTGGCAGTGAAAATGCTGGCTGGCTCCCCCTGCCCAGCCATGAACTTCACAGTGCACCTCTGAGCTTTACCAAGAGGCTCAGGGCATTGAGCGCCTCAGCCCCTGGCTGCTGCTTTTTCTATAAACAGGTGGTCTTGTTGCAGATAAATGAGTTAAGACAGCTGAATGTTTGGTGCTGGCATGTAGTGAGTATAGCTTTGAAATACTAGGTATTATTTTGATTGTTATCTTTCTTAAAAGAAGCTGTGTGCAGAGTGGATCAGTATCATGCCTACTATATTATGCGGGAGAAGTAGCAGGAAGGTAGAGTCCAGCACATCATGCACTCTGACCTGCCTATGCCTGGTGACAGGAGGGAGTGGCCAGATGCCAGGCCCAGGTGAGGCGGCACCAGGGCAGCATGCACAGGTGCTGGCAGAAGAGAGTTCAGAAAGCTTGTCCAGAGAGTGGGCTTGGGCTGTGTTCTTGATAAACCAAAGTCCAGTTTTCCTCAGTTTACCCAGTACCATTCCAGGAAAATTCAGTGCATATTAAAACCACCAGATAGGTGCCAGGTGTGGTGGCTCACCCCTGTAATTCCAGCACTTGGGAGGCAGAGTCAGGAGGATTGCTGAGTTCCAGGCTTGCCTGGGCTACATAGTGAGCTCAGGGCCAGCCTGAACTACAAAGCGAGACCCTGTCTCAAAAAAAAAAACAACAACAAAAAACAAAAAAAAAACCACCAGATGGGCCAGGGATTTTAGCTCAGCGTTCTAGTGTCTTTCTAACAAGCACAAGGTCCCAAATTGGATCCCTGGTACCACATACCACAGTGCTAGGCATGGTGGCTCACGCCTGTCCGGCACCTCTTGAGGCATGACACCCTCTCAGAGAACCATCCAAGTAGAGGGTTACAGCTTAAAGCTTGGAGCCCCCGGCTGGCCCCACTGCCTGGCTGTCACCTTAGGAGAAGAGTCTGGATTTGAAGGGAGTGCTTCTCAGGGCCCTGTGTCACTCTGCCACCCTGAGCTGCCTGGGAAGTACCAGGCTTAGGGCACTCTGGTGGCAGGACCACTGGGAGCCATGGCAGGAGGCTTCTGCTATGCCTGGCTGCCAGATCCTGCCTCCCTTGGTGCATCCATTGTGCTGGGAGTTAGGCTGAGGCCACCCTTGTGTGATGGGCACTCTCGGCCCCCAGCTGGGCAGCTGGCCTCTTCCTCTCACCCATCTTCCTAGGGGCAGTTGAGTAGGGTCCGCCTGGCCAAGTCTCCGCTCAGAGCTGGCAGGGCGGGTTCGGTGGCTGGTGGCTCAGGTTGCTTAGTTTGCAAGGTGCCACTGCTCTTCCCAGGCCCAATGGAGGAGGGCTGGAGATCATTTGCTGGTCCCTGCTGACTGCTCAGACCTGCAGGTGGGCAGTTTTTGGGGTTTTTTTTTAGGGGTAATGTTCAAATTTGAACTACTGGACACTGTTTAAAGTCAGGAGAAAGATGTAAGTTAAGTGAAAACAAGATAATAGAATTTTTAGTAAGAATAATATGAATATTTAGGTAGGGAAAACTACATCTCAAAGGTGCACACGAAGAGATTATTATTTATTTTATTTTTTGGAGACAGGGTCTTGCTTTGTAGTGTAGCCCAGGCAAGCCTCGAACTCAGCAATCCTCCCGCCTCTGCCTATCCAGTGCTACAGTTACAGGCTTGAGCAACCATGCCTGGCACTGTGGTATGTGTTACTGATTGCTGCTGGGTGTAAGTCACCACACCCAGTTTCGTTTGTGGTTACTGAGAATCGAACTCAGGACTTTGTGCTTGCCAGGCAGGTGCTGGAACCACTGAGCTAAATCTCCCCACCAAGAGATTATTGGAGCCTAGCATGGAGGCATAGACCTGTAATCTCAGCACTTGAGAGGCTGATACAGGAGGATTACCACAAGTCGGAGGCCACCCTGGGCCACATAGTTTAAGATGAGCCTGACCTACATAGTGAGACCTTATCTAAAAAAACAAAAACAGTATGGGCGGCAACTGGCTCTGGGATGAGGAGCTGGTAGCTGTGCAGCAGCAGAGGGAACCAGACTCCTTTTTCCTTTTGAATACTTTACCATGTACTTCTTTTTAAAAAAAATTAAAGTTTAGATTACACATACAAATTCAGTTGTCTGTAACTGAAAAACTGGACAGCTTAACAACATGGGCCCAGTCTCTTGTGACAGCTGTTGGCAGGAGCTTTGCTTCACACTGCCTGGGTGTCTGAAAGCCCACTCAGCACCCCACCATCCTGTCTCAGCCTCCGTGGCCGAATGGCACCTGCTGGTGCCCGGTGGAGTGGTCTCTGGAGTGGATGTCATGCATCGGGAGGTCTGCATGACCCGAGGAGCCCATGGATGGGTTTCAGGGGACATGCTCATTGGAATTTCAGGAGTGAGAATGTCTATCTCCCTGGAGAGGTTATTGATAAGTTTTTTTTTTTTTGAGACAGGGTCTCGCTTTGTAGTTCAGGCTGGCACTGAGCTCACTATGTAGCCCAGGCAAGCCTCGAACTCAGCAATCCTCCTGTCTCTGCCTCCCGAGTGCTGGGATGACAGGATTGTGCCACCACACCCGGCACTGTGGTATGCGGTATCGATTGCTGGTGGGCATGAGCCTTCACGCCCAGCATCGTATGTGGTTACCAGGGTTCAAACTCAGGACCTTGCGCTTGTGAGGCAGGCGCTGGAACCACTGAGCTAACCCTCCGGCCCTATTGATAAGTTTTTAATGGAGTTATCAAAGGGCTTGTGCTGGAGGCGATCAGGGCAGGCAAGGAGCTGCACAGAGAGGTGACCTCAGGAGTGAGACTGGCCTTGGCTGCTGGGCTCAGGCCTGCGCCTCATCTCAGCCACCTTCTATCCACCCTGCTGCTCACAGGAACGGGGGATTGAAAGGTGGATTGGGCCCTCCCAGGCAGCCCCACTTACTATAGGGTGTTGGGAGCCAGTGCCCTGGGGCAGCCCTGCCAGCCTTCTCCCTCACCCCGTCTGCAGAGGCTGGGGAGCAGCAGCATGCAGCCTGAGGAGGGCACCGGCTGGCTGCTGGAGCTGCTGTCCGAGGTGCAGCTCCAGCAGTACTTCCTGAGGCTCCGCGACGACCTCAATGTGACCCGCCTGTCCCACTTCGAGTATGTCAAGAATGAGGACCTGGAGAAGATCGGCATGGGCCGGCCTGGTAGGTGGGCTACTGCTTCGCTGTGTGTCGCTTCCAGCCACTTACACCTCCTCTGCTCCTGGACTGCTGGGTCTGCGGGAGACCCCCACCCCATCCCAGAGTCCCCGGGTAGAGGAGGGACAGCTGTGGGTGCCATCCGTGGGCTCACCTGCAGGACTGGACAGTGGTGAAGGCAGGTCTTCAGCTCCAGCCCTCAGGACTGTCTGACCAGACTTTGTGCTGTGTTTCCTCCCCTCCCCTTGGAGCGGAGCCCTGGGGCTGCTCTGTGCTCTGAGCGCCAGTGGGGTCGATGTCCCAAGAACTGTGGGAGAAAGAAGCGAGCTCTCCTTTGGCTTCTCCCTGCCTGCCTTCTCTCCCCTCTTCTCAGTTGAACTGATCTTTCTGTGTTGTAAGAGCAGTGGTTGTGGCACCTAGAAATCTTGGTGTTCTCATGGAGCAGAAGTAACTGACCAGCACGTTCAATTTCAGTGTTGATAGTCTGTTAAACTGGATACCAGTGAATACTACTTTTGGTCTGGATCCTTGGTATCTGAGGCAGTAGCATAAGAAACTTCTGAGGAAAACAAGTCAAGCAAGAATTACTCTGTCCATTACCTTGACTTGGGGGCTGGCTGGAGAGTACCAGCATTGTTCAGTTTTGGTGGTGAGGCTGCGTCTAGTCGGAGGACCACCATGGGAAGCAGGTTGCCTCGACTGCTGATCAGGAGCCCCCTCCTGGTTGGGCTGGCTTAGTTGGCATCACTGTACTGGGCAGCAGCCAGTGTGGGCCACCTGGGGGATCTGGGAAGCCATAGGGCAGGCAGCAGCCGGGTGCGTGTGAGCCACCCACAGCGCCCGACACTTCCCTCTGCTCCACACAGGCCAGCGGCGGCTGTGGGAGGCTGTGAAGAGAAGGAAGGCCCTGTGCAAGCGCAAGTCCTGGATGAGCAAGGTGGGTGGGTGCCCTGAGCCTCCCCGGGCAGGTGCGCTCTCGCCGTGCCCCTGTACAGTGTCCAGGCCTCCCTCCTCTAGGTCTTATCAGGCCGGGCACTTGTGCGGCAGCGGCTGTTTGAGCGTCTCGCTGGGGACAGCCTAGGTGGCTCCCCGGGATCCCACTTGAGTGCACACTGGGTGGTGGGGCTGGTGGCGCACTGTGTTGGGCCCCGCCTCAAGCTCCTCTGCCTCTGGGCTGCTGTGCTCATCTGGCCCTTGTGACAACTTCCTCCCCAGCTCGCTGCTGCCTTGTCCTAATTTGGGGCTGTGGTGTGGCAGCCCCTGGTCTGACTCAGTGGAACTTTGCCTATTGTCTGGAAGACAATGAGGGAGGAAGTGAGCCAGCCGCCTCCCTCCCGCGTCCCTTCCCCGGAGGCCTGGCTGTGGGGGCACAAAACAGCTGGCAGGGATTGGGCAGGAGCGCTTTGCTGCCCAGCCGGAGAGGGGCTGCCTCTTGGGATCGTGTGGCCTTTTCTGGGGACACAGTCTTGGTCCCTCGCCCAGGTTTCAGGGAAGGATGTGTGTGTCGGGGCCGGCAAAGCCACGATAGCAGCAGTGTTGCTGCCAGTTCTGATCTGTCCCTGGCGGGCAGGAGGCCCCTGGGTGGCACCTCTCTCTGCTGGAGCCACTGCTTCCGTGCAGTGCTGCTGGGCTCCCTGCTCAGCTCACCTCGCAGAGGTGAGGCGAAGGGCCTTGCCTGTGCACACAGAGTTCTGTTACCGGGGTATGAGCAGAGGCCCCCACAGCAGAGATGCCTCTTGCACCCACAGCAGGGACTCTGCTACTTTTAGGGGAGGGGAGAGTATGCCACACACGAGGCCCACGGTGCCAGTGCCTCCGTGGCGGTGGCCAGCTCACTGCTCGTGGCCTTTCCTTCCTGTCCCTCACTGTCGGCCCCACCCTGGCCGGCCCAGGCCCTGGCGCCGCCTCCAGTCTCCCTCTTTGCTCAGCCTGCGGTGCTCGGCGTCCCTCCAGAGCTGCAGCTGTCTTCCCAGCCCGGCCCCCCACGGCTCAGCCTGAGACTAAAATTATCCTCTCCCTGGGTGGATGGAGGGCAGCCGGCTCCCTGGGGAGGGAGACAGACAGCGCCAAGTGGGCACCCCAGAGAAGGGGCCAGGGCCAAAAATGGACAGGGAGGTGTGTGTGGGGAGGGTGCCTGGGCCCCTGCCCCATCTTTGCGGCCCTGGGCCGGAGTCTGCCTCATGGGGCCCGGGAAGGGAAGAGTGGTTGGAAGGCTCAAACCGAGAGCAAAGCCTGAAGGGCCCTGGGCTGCCCCTGACCCTGTCCCACGGCTGGGTGGGGCCACGGCTACCTGCCCTTCCCCCACTTAGGCGTGGGCCCCCCTGGGGAGTGCGCTGGAAGGAGCAGGTTCTCAGCCGCGTGCCGAGGCCGGGGGCACGACCGGGACTGAGTGGCCGCCCGGGTTCCACCTGGCCCCTGGCTGCCTCCAAACAGGTGTTCAGTGGAAAGCGGCCGGAGGCTGAGTTCCCCCCTCACCACTCCCAGAGCACCTTCCGGAAGCCTTCGCCTACCCCTGGGGGCCTCGCGGGCGAGGGGCCCCTACAGAGCCTCACCTGCCTCATCGGGGAGAAGGACCTGCGCCTCTTAGAGAAGCTGGGGGACGGCTCCTTCGGAGTGGTGCGCAGGGGCGAGTGGGACGCGCCCTCTGGCAAGACGGTGAGCGCTGTTCCCCGCTGCGGCCGCCAGGGGGACCCCTGCGCCGGCATGGCCTTCCCCACTGGTGCGGATGGGAGGTGCTGGCTCGCCCAGCTGCCAGCCTACTTTGAGGTTTGGAAGAAGCGGAATCAGCGTTCCCACCTACCCAGTCTGTGTGTAGATGCACATTTCGGATGGAGCTTTTCAGATCTCACCCCCCATCCCGGCGTGCACTAGGGACACAGCTTTGCATATGTGCCGTGGTCAGGACAGAAGCGTGTGGTGCTGGGTGTGGGGAGCAGGCTGTGATCCTGCACTCCTGAGGCTGAGGCAGGAAGAGGCATTGCCAGCACCTTGGCAAGCCCCTCGGGTGGCTCCCGGCCTCTTAGCATGCTCTTCCTCCACAGGAGGCCACCGCCCCACTGGTAGCACCTCGGAGTCTTGGGTGTTAGACTTGTCACAGCGTTTGTGTCCTGTCATCATGCCCGGTGTCTCTTAGCTCTTGGTTGCTACCTAACTTGGGCGTTGCCCCAGGAAAGGAAGACCCAGCTAACGGTCTCCAGGTGCAGCGCTGTCTCCCCTGCCAGGCCCCCAGCACAGGTGCTGTACGCACCCGGAGGCGAGGTCTCTGGCTGTGTGGGGTGGAACAACCTGGCCCCGAGAGCAGGGTGAGACTGTGACCCGCACTTCCTGCCTGGTAGGTGAGTGTGGCTGTGAAGTGCCTGAAGCCTGATGTGCTGAGCCAGCCTGAGGCGATGGATGACTTCATCCGGGAGGTCAATGCCATGCACTCGCTTGACCACCGAAACCTCATCCGGCTCTACGGTGTGGTGCTCACACCACCCATGAAGATGGTGAGTGCAGGGGCAGAGGGCTGGGCTGGGTGGGGGGCCCCAGACCCCTGTGTGCCCCCCTACCTGGGAGAGTGAGGCACAGGGACCCAGGCCGGGACTGTCACCTGCATTTTACAGAGCTGCCCCGCAGGAGGGTCATGTGGGGAATGTCTTTCCTGAGTCTCCTGGGCTGCTTCTGGCTGAGCCTCTTTCCTGTGTTGCCAGGAGGGAGAGTACTGGGAAGCGGTAGGGTTCCCACTGGCCTCCGGAGGCCAGATCAGGAAGGGGCGCTGAGGGTAGCATCAGGAGACCATGCTGGCTACTTAGCATGCTCCTGCCGTGTGCATGGCTTCAGGTGACAGAGCTGGCACCGTTGGGATCCCTGTTGGACCGGCTGCGGAAGCACCAGGGTCACTTCCTCCTGGGGACTCTGAGCCGCTACGCCGTACAGGTGGCCGAGGGCATGGGTTACCTGGAATCCAAGCGCTTTATTCACCGTGACCTGGCTGCCCGAAATCTGCTGCTGGCTACCCGAGACCTGGTCAAGATCGGGGACTTTGGACTGATGCGAGCCCTGCCCCAGAATGATGACCACTATGTAATGCAGGAACATCGCAAGGTGCCCTTTGCCTGGTGAGGGTCAGGTGCTGCTGGGCCAGCCTGGTCCAAGCAGACCCAGGCCTCACATTTCTGGGGCCTCTGTAGGTATGGGGACCCCTTGTTACCCACCATCTGTTCCCTGCCTGTCCAGGACTTCTTGAGGGGTCCTGGAAGGCCCAGGGTTAAAAGCTGTGGTCGAGGGCTGAGATATAGCTCAGTGGCACCACACCTGCCCTGAAGCAGAAGGTTGGGAGTTGGGTTCCCGGTACCGCCAAAAAAAAAAAAAATAAAAGCTATGGGCCAAAAGGATTTAGTGTTTAAAGGATTCCTGTAGTCTTATATATGTGGGTTTGATTACAGAAACTTCTTCTCTAAATAATAATATAAATCTTCTCTAAATAAAAATCTTCTCTAAATAATGGAAAACAATAAAGGATTCCCAGAGGATTTGATATTAAGCCCCACAGATGTCAGGAGTATGTCCAGGCACAGCTAGCGGGGGCATATTCTCAGGGAGCTCATGATAGGCCTTGTAGCCATGGCACAGTGGTCATGCCCAGCTCTGCCCTGCCCTCTGGTTCATCTTGTGCTGAGGTCCTTGTGGTCCCTTTTGCGCATGGTCTCCAGGTGAGGAGTCTGGAGTCTGTCCACCTCTGCTTGCCGTCTGCTCCGGCTGAGCACACACCCTAAGTGACATCTCAGTCTGCCCCTGGGTGACTGCGTCCTGAGCTGCCTGTTGTTCTGGAGTACTTAGCAGTGCCCACATTTGTACCCAGGTGTCCTGCCCAGGATGGTAAATGAGAAGGTCACTTTTAAAAAAATGCAACCCTCGAATAGCCCCATGGAGTGTGCAGGGTATTGTTCCCGTTTCTGAGGTGGGAGCGTGAAGTTCGGGGGTCGTGAGTGAGTGTCCCTGGGTCCTGCCCTCTCAGGCACGTGCATGTCTAACAAGAGGTCTTTTTGTGTGTTTGAGGCAGGACCTTGCTTTGAGTTCAGGCTGGCCTTGAGCCTGCTAGCACGGTGGGCTTTTACTCTGTCCGTGGAGCATTTCTCCCCTGGCTCCTCAGCCCACCCTAGGGTGTCCCTTTCTCAACCTCACCCAGGACGGGTCCCGAGTAAGCAAGGGTGCGCTTCGGTCAAGCCAGCGTGGTATTTCCACACGTCTGGATTCTTCCCCAGGCCCTCTCCGAATTTCCTGCCCACGCCTTCCTGCTGAATAACCTGGGTCCCAGGATCTGCCCCAGATTGGAAATTGTCATCCTCGTACCACATAGAAAACATCCTGAGACCTCGTCCCGGGCCCCTGATTTGAGCCTTCTGGCCTCTCTCAGCCTCCCTGACCAGGACCCCAGGGGCCAGCTGTGTGTGACAGCAGCCCTGGAGTGCAGGGTGTTCTCCAGGCATGGACCCTGCAGTCAGGATGCCCGCCCACCCTGCCCACCTCCCCAGTCCCATGCACAGGATGGCAGAAAAAGCTTGTCCAGGGAGACCCCATGTCTGCAGGCTGACTCCTGCCTCTGTCAGGTGCGCCCCCGAGAGCCTGAAGACCCGCACCTTCTCCCACGCCAGCGACACCTGGATGTTTGGGGTCACGTTGTGGGAGATGTTCACCTATGGCCAGGAGCCCTGGATCGGCCTCAACGGCAGCCAGGTGAGGGGCTGTGCCTCTTGAGGGTGGGGAAAGCGATCTTGTCCCTGGCTGCCAGCCTGGCTGTCAGACACCCAAGTGACCTTGCGTCACCCACACCTGGTGTCTGCATGCCCCTAGACGGCTGAGCAAGACAGGCCACCCAGTGGCCAGGGGAGTGGGGATGCAGGCCACTCATGCCCGCTGAGGCTAGGCCTACCTGTGCTGTCACCCTAGGCCTGGGACCAGGCCTGAGGCTGTGGGTGGCAGTGGGTTGGAGGATACATAGGAGGCAGAGAGCCAGCTGAGTGTGCCACTGCCCTCAAGATCCTGCACAAGATTGACAAGGAGGGGGAGCGCCTGCCAAGGCCCGAGGACTGCCCCCAGGACATCTACAATGTCATGGTCCAGTGCTGGGCGCACAAGCCGGAGGACAGACCCACGTTCGTGGCCCTGCGGGACTTCCTGTTGGAGGTGAGGGCCAGGCCTGCCCACAGAGGCTGGCACACGTGTGCTGCCCAAGGTCAGTCCAGGGAAGACGTTTGTGGGTCTCTGCTTCCAGGCCCAGCCCACTGACATGCGGGCCCTGCAGGACTTTGAGGAGCCAGACAAGCTGCACATCCAGGTGAACGATGTTATTACGGTCATCGAAGGCAGGTAGGACGGTGCCCGTTCCAGCACGGTACCATTCCAACAGGAGTGCCACGGGGCCGGGGTGGACATGTGAAGAGAAACAGCTGCTCAGGGAGGGTGTGTGGGTTCGGGGGAGAGAGGCGAGAAGGGTCGGGACGTGGCATCCCAGGAGCAGTCTGGAAGCGGGAAGATGAGCCAGGAGCCGCGTTCCCCGGGTGCCTCCCGCTCCCTGTGTTTCCGGAGTGAGTGTCTGGCAGGTGTCCTGGGTCACTGAGCACACGCTGGCCGTGGACAAGCCAGCACAGCCCCATCCTGCCTCTGTCCCCGGCTCTGGCAGGCTCTGCTGCTGGTCTGCCTCCGGCTCTGCAGCTGTGCTGTAGCTCCCAGCTTCCTCCTGCCCGGCCACCAGGTCACCTGGGTCCCCAGAGCTGCTCGGGAGGTGGGAGGTGGGGCTGGGAGGCACACCAGCCGGCGAGGATGGAGTGGGCCTGTGCGTCGGTGGCAGCAGGACCTGACCCTGGCCCTTGTGTCCTCAGTCCCGAGTTCTTGTGTGTCTGGCAAGCCGTCCCCAGGGTGTTTCCTCTCAAGCCTGGAGGGGCTGCCATTCCCGGGGGCTCCGAGCTTCTTGTTCTGCCAGATGGTGGCCAGCGCTCAGCCAGGAGGCTGTGGCAAGATCAGGGGTGCAGGACACTCGGTCACCCAGAGCTGCTGTTTTGAAGGGGAGGTGGCTGGCAGCCCCTGTGCATTCTGTTACAGCAGAAGCAGCGAAGGAGTCAGGGCCTTGGTCTTGGCCTGCTCCGCAGCCTCTGCTTCCTGTGTAGGTGAGGGCACCAAACGGCAGGTGTCCTTTGAGGGGAGGATGAGACCAGCCCGAGCCGGGAAGTGTCTGCACGGCCCTTGGGAGGCCAGCGGAAGGTCCCAGGTCCAGGCCCACTTGGTACCCACCTGTCTGAGTGGTGCTGCTTGGAGACCCACTGTGCAGTGAGCGCCTCTGTCCGCCCTCCCAGCGAGGTGTTTCTGTTCTCCTCTGCAGATAGGGCTGGAGCCCCTGTGGCCCTGGGTTCTGGCCTGGGCTGTGCCCGACAGGGCCAGGGGTTGGTGGCTACGTCACCCTCCAAAGTGGCCAGAATCAAGGGAGGTTGAGGGGCGTGAGTTGCCAGACCTGGTCTCCCACGCAGCCGTCCCCTCGTCCTCTCCACTCTGAGGAGGTGTGGAGAGCGGCGCCGGGTCTGGGAGGACAGGTGTGGCTGTGGCACAGCGGGCCCCTGGGAGCAGCATCCAGGCCCTGGCTGGCTGGTGTGGGCCTCCGCCCTCTGGTGGTCTTTGCGTGCCTGGACCCTTTCTCCTCCTAGAAACAGCCCTGCTATTTTCAGATGGGTCAGTCCCTTCTGGGGGTGTTGTCCTCACTCCTTCCTTCCTTCCTTCCCTGCCCTCCCTACCCCAGAGGCAGGGTGTAGTCTCAGGGCACTGTCTGCTGGGGGCTGGGCTCCTCCTCGCCTGCCACTGCCTGTCATCTCTGAGGTCTGCTGCGTCCCCAATGTGCGGGGTCCCAGGTGCCCAGAGCCCTCTTTCCTCCGTGCTCGCTCCCTCGAGGAGTCTCCCGAGTGCTTCTGGCTTCGGGGAGGGTGAGCCAAGGGTGAACGCTGATGGTGAGAGCAGAGAGCCTGGTGGCGCACTGTGGCTTGGCCCACACTGCCCACACTGCCCTCTCGTTTGCAGCCCAGCAGCGGGGTTGGGGCCTCAGCCTGGGCGGGGCAGCGTTCCGGCCTCAGGCTGCACCAGCAGGGCTTGGTCTGTGTCCGTCCCGAGGGGAGGGGCTCTGCGGCCTTTCCCGGCCCCTGTGAGACACCGGAGCTGACCTGAGGAGATGGGGAGCAGGGAGGGAGACTGAGTGGGGCTCACTTGGGCTTGCTGTCTCCTGAGACCCCTGAAGTTGGCTGGAGGTTAGAAGAGTGTGGCTGGGCCTTGCTGGGGAAGAGGGCTTCTCACAGCTCCTCCCTCCTCCCTCTCTTTCCTCCCTCTGTTATGAGAAGCCTTGTACTGGCTTTGCCGACTAACGAGGGGATTTGGATCTAGGACTAGGGGTGCCCAGCTGTCCCGGGGATGCAGGCGAGTTTTGTCACTCGCTGGCCCACTTCATCTGTAAACTAGGAGGGGCTGCCTGAACCCACTGAGGGGCCGACTGCCGGGCCTGGCATGGGGAGTGGTGGGTGGGGTGCTGTGGGTGCAGGGCCAGGTCTGTCCCTGACGCTCTTGCTGAAGAGGCCAGGTTGGGTGGGGAAGAGCCAGGCCTGGCGCTGACCATACCGTCGCTGCGCAGGGCTGAGAACTACTGGTGGCGAGGGCAGAACACAAGGACGCTGTGTGTAGGCCCCTTCCCTCGCAACGTGGTGACCTCCGTGGCTGGCCTTTCAGCGCAGGACATCAGCCAGCCCCTGCAGAACAGCTTCATCCACACAGGGCATGGGGACAGCGACCCCCGCCACTGCTGGGGCTTCCCCGACCGCATCGATGAGTGAGTACCAGCTGCCCCGCGGCCCCCCCCCCCGCCCTGTGCCTCGGGACTCTGGCTGAGCGCCTTTGCCCGCGGCCAGCTGGGAGCGGGTCCCCCGTCTCCCGCAGCTGAGGGGTGGGTCTGTGAGGTAGCACCCGCAAGGGACCGAGGAGCTTCTTCCTGGCCGTCCCCATCCCACCGTGCTTTCTGCGTGGGAATGTGCTCCCTCCTGGGAAGCCACTGACCCCAGTTCTGCCACAGGTGCCAGGTGCGAGGGCCTCTGGCAGCCTCAAAGTTCACACAGGCTTTGCATCCTGGCCCAGCTGACTTGGGATTGTGCCCCCCGCTCACACCTATCTCTGGGGTTAGGGTGCTGTCCCTCCTTCCTGCCCATCTGCAGCTGCCAGGCACATGTGTGCACAACAGAGGTTGGTGTGTGATCAGGGTGAGGGGTGAGGCCCGCAGTGGAGCCTCACTGGGCACTCTGGTGTGAGTGCCCTCCAGGGCTGCTGTGGGGGATGGTAGGGCCAGAGCCATACATGCATGAGGCTCCTGCTTTATCCTGTGGGGCCTTCTCCTGAGGGGTGCTTTACCCATGCAAGGGGCAGTGCCAGGCTGAGCAAAAGCGCCACCCGTGCTGTCCCCTCTTCTCAGTCGGAGAGAGTTGCTCACTGGAACTCTTGCTCTTGCTCTGGGCAGGGTGTGGAGGCAAGGACTGGCCCGCGGCTCCTCCTCCCCTGCATTTCTGCTGTGGCTGTGGGGCTCAAGGTGGTATCGGAGGCCCTTGGGCGGGCCCGTCCCTGCCCTGTCTGTAACAGTCTGATTTTTACCTGTGGACGGGTCGGGATGGGGAACTGGCCTCGGGCCCGGCACTTTGTCCCAGTTCTGCTGCTGGACTCGGGCATGCAGCCCTCCCACGCCGGGGTTGCTTCTTGCCTGGCCCTGTGCAGGGGAAACCGGGCCCATCCCCAAGGCTTCCCCTCGGTCTGACTCTCTGCAGATTGTACCTGGGGAACCCCATGGACCCCCCTGACCTGCTGAGTGTGGAGCTGAGCACCTCCCGGGCCAGCCAGCACCTGGCAAGGGTAAAAAGTAAGTGCTGCTCTGTGGTGTCCTCAGGCCAGCCTGCGCTTGCCTGCTGTTGTGCTTCGGGGGCAGCCGGATCCAGGCAGCGCCAGGCGGGACAGCTGTGTCCCCAGCTCCAGCAGGGCGTGGGGCAGCGAGGAGAGGCAGCCGAGGCCACTGCGGTGGCATCCCTATGTTCCCGTGTCGGCCCTGCCCACCTTAGCTCCCCGCCCTCCTTCTGCCTGCCCCGGTCCTGCTCTCCTCTCCTGGCGGTGCTACCCCACCTCCTGCGCCTGTCACTGGGACGTGGTGTCCCCACCTGCTGCCCCGTTGCTTCCCCTTTGCGTCAGGGTTGTGCGTGCGCCCACTGCTACTCACTGTCTGCTCTTTTTCTTCCGTCCCCTCTCCACTCTGCCCCGTCCGGCTGTCTCATCTTGTCTTCTGTGCCGCCCTTCTCTGTCTTCCTCCCTGTCCTTGTCCGGTTCTGCCTCCCTGCCTGTCCGCATGGCCTTTCTTGCAGGGGAGCCTCCGCCTCGCCCTCCTCAGCCTGCCATCTTGACTCCGAGTAAGTGGGGCCACTCAGGATGCCCCCCTCCTTTCTCTTCTCCTCTCCTCCTAGAAGGAACTCTAGCTGGGCAGGTAGCTGCTGCCCAGGGCATCCTGCTGCCCACAGCAGCCCCGATGGTGCGCTGTGTAGAACGGGAGAGAGACTAGTGGGGCCCAGGCACGAGCATGGGGCTGCTGTGTCCTGGAGGGAGGGTCGGAGAGGTGGCAGGGCGGGGTGTTGCCGCACTGCCTAGAAGGCCGGGGGCAGCAGCCTGAAGGCCGAGATGGGCACACACACAGCCGGTGGCTTCTGTGAATGGGCTGGGGGTGCCGGGCGCTTGCAGCGAGGGCTGGCTGACTGGGAATGGACAGGGGGCCTGCAGGCTGCTTGGCCTGCCTCTCGCGTCCCCTGCCCTGCTCACGCAGCCTTTCTGTTGGGGTCCCCCTTTCCATCCAGAGCCCACTTATGACCCTGTGAGCGAGGACCCAGACTCCTTGGCCGGTGACTTGAAGAGGCTGGGTTTGCGGAAACCAGGCCTACCTCGGGGGCTGTGGCTGTCCAAACCCTCAGCCCGGGTCCCAGGCACAAAGGCGGGCCGCAGCGGCACTGGCGGGGCCGGCGAGGTGACCCTCATCGACTTCGGTGATGACCCCGTGGTCCCAACCCCTCGGCCCTGTGCACCTTCCCTGGCGCAGCTGGCCATGGACGCCTGCTCCTTGCTGGACAAGACTCCTCCCCAGAGCCCGACGCGGGCCTTGCCGCGCCCTCTGCACCCCACGCCGGTGGTGGACTGGGACGCACGCCCACTGCCCCCGCCTCCTGCCTACGACGACGTGGCCCAGGATGAGGACGACTTCGAGGTCTGCTCCATCAACAGCACGCTGGTGGGCACTGAGCTGGCCACTGGCCCCTGCCAGGGCGAGACCAACTACGCCTTCATGCCCGAGCCCGAGCGGCGCCCCCTGGCACTGGAGGACAACCTGTTCCTGCCCAGCCAGTCTGGGGGCCCACCACCCAGCTCCGCACAGACTGCCCAGATCTTCCAGGCGCTACAGCAAGAGTGCATGCGGCAGCTGCAGGTCCCCACAGGCTTGCTGGCCCCCTCACCTGGCCCCGGTGGTGATGACAAGCCCCAGGTGCCACCCCGGGTGCCCATCCCCCCACGGCCCACCCGCCCACGTGTGGAGCTGTCTCCAGCCCCCGCAGGAGAGGAGGAGCTGGGCCGGTGGCCTGGACCCGTGTCCCCGCCCCGTGTGCCTCCCCGTGAACCCCTGTCCCCACAAGGCTCAAGGACCCCCAGCCCCCTGGTGCCGCCTGGCAGCTCCCCACTGCCGTCCCGGCTCTCCAGCTCGCCTGGGAAGACCATGCCTACCACCCAGAGCTTTGCCTCCGACCCCAAGTATGCCACCCCTCAGGTGATCCAAGCGCCTGGTCCCCGGGCAGGGCCCTGCATCCTGCCCATCGTGCGCGATGGCCGGAAGGTCAGCAGCACCCACTACTACCTGCTGCCCGAGTGCCCTCCTTACCTGGAGCGCTACCAGCGCTTCCTCCAGGAGGCCCCCAGTCCCGAGGAGCCGGGCCCGCAGCCTGTGCCCCTGCTGCTGCCACCACCCAGCACCCCAGCCCCCGTGGCCCCCACCGCCACAGTGCGGCCCATGCCACAGGCCGCCCCTGACCCCAAGGCCAACTTCTCTACCAACAACAGCAACCCTGGCATCCGGCCACCTGCCCCACAGAGGGGCTGCCCAGGGGATGGGCTGGAGACAGCGCGGCCTGCGGACAAGGTCCAGATGGTGAGTGGGGCTGGGCTGTGGGCTGGGCAGGGCCGAGGGACCCAGTGGGCTGGGTGTGGTGCTGATGGCCACTGTGCCCAGCTACAGGCCATGGTGCACGGGGTGACCACAGAGGAGTGCCAGGCCGCCCTGCAGTGCCACGGCTGGAGCGTGCAGAGGGCTGCCCAGTATCTGAAGGTACCGCTGCCGCCCGCCGCTCTAGCATCCAGGGCCCTGAGACGCTGCTGCCCCTCCCTGCTCTGACTCTTGCCCTGCCTGGCCTGATGCCCGCAGCCCCGGGTTCCATGGTGCTGCCCTCTGCCCCCAGGTGGAGCAGCTCTTTGGGCTGGGCCTTCGGCCTCGTCTAGAGTGTCACAAAGTGCTGGAGATGTTTGACTGGAACTTGGAGCAGGCTGGCTGCCACCTGCTGGGCTCCTGCGGCCCTGCCCACCACAAGTGAGTGCCTAGCCCACTGGCGGTGCACGGGGTGGGGGGGTGTTACGCCGGGAACAGCTCCTCCGGGCCCATTGCCAGGGGGCGGGGCAGCCTCCTGCGCCTCCACAGCAGCCCCTGCACTTCAGGCCCTGGGGTGGAAGCAGATGTTTCTCAGCTCTTGTCATGTTTCTGTTTGAAGTAAGTTTACAGTGTTAGTGCCTCATTGCTCACCTGACTTCCCAGGAGTCAGGGCCTGAGGAGGGTTGGCATGAGCTCAAAATTTTGAGACCAGCCTGAGCAATATAGCAAAACCTTGTTTTGAAAATGCGCATGTGCATGTGTACACACATACACTTAATGCCTTTTGAAGCAGTGTCACAGCTGCCTAAATCCTATTACTTCTTTCCTCTGAGGAGCACTTAAATACATGTGCACATAGATATGTCAGTAACACAGGCTGGTGGTTAGATACACATAAGAAACTTCCATTGAGAGTAGTGACAGCACAGGCACACAGGTGACACCGGCTCTGTCCCAGAAGCCCCTGCCATGAGCCGTAGGGCCTGGCTTTGCCTGGGCGGGGGCCTGGGGCCAGGGAGCAGCCTGCACACTGCCCACTGTGCAGCAGGCTCCCTGTCTCCATCTCACCGGAGCAACAGGAAAGCTGTCACTCACCAGGGCGGCCAGTGCGAGGTATGTCTCCTGGTCCCCTCCCTCGTTTGCATCCAGAGAAGCCATAGCTCACTTGTCCCTGTGTCCCTGGGTACTGACAGCCCCACCGCTCCAGGATGAGAAGCTCCTCAGTGATCGCCTCCAGCACTGGCGTCCAGCCTCTGCCCGGCGCCGGTGGCCTGTGCTGACGGGACTCCGGCTCTCTCCCCTCTGCAGGCGCTGAGCTGTGTCTGGAGACTGAGGTTCTGCCCTGAAGGAGTGACATGAGCTGCCCATGAGCCAGAGGGGAGGCCCGCGCAGGCCGCAGGACTTGCTGCAGCCATTGTTCCTGGGGACAGTGAGGCCCTGGCGGGGAGCCGGCACCCACCCTGCCCATCTCCTTCGCCCTGCAGCCCTTGCTCACCTCGGTTCAGTCCTCTGTGCCCACCAGGGATGGGAGGGCCCTGTGGAGCGGCCAGCACACCATGTCTGGGCCAGGCTCTGCCCAGAGGATCAGACTGAGAGGAAGCCAGCATGGCCTGGCAGGAGATGTGTGCCCACGCAGAGAGGTGCCCACACCCTCAGGCCCTCGGGGCAGGGCACTGTCTGGGAGCCCTTAGGCAGCAGGGTCAGGCAGCATACAACTGCGACCGCGCCTGCTGTGGACTGGGGAGTTACGGGGCTCGGTCCACCTGAGGGTTTTGTGCCTGGAAATACCCAGGGTGGCTCAGGAGGTAGAGAAGAGGTGCCAGACTTCTCTGGCAGGGACCAGGGCCCAAGGCCCCAGGGTTGGAAGGAGACCAAGGGGCAGCTGCCCTAGAGGGACACCAGTGCTTCCTGTATGCACCCAGATCTTCCTCTGTGCTGTTTGTTTCCCACCAGCCTCTGTCGCCAAAGCTGCTGCCCCAGCTATCAATATCTGCTTCTTCCAGAGAAATAAAGTTAGTTTCTATTTTATGTTACTCAGGGAGCCTGCCTGTTTCTTTGCTGTTGGTCACCAGGGTAGCACCACCTGTCGGCAGAGAGAGGAAGTACAGACCCGGAGCCTTTATCAGTCAGGCCTATGTATGTATGCTCTAGGGATTTCTGCAACCGCCAGTGTACTGCAGAAAGTGCCAGAGGACCGCACGTCACCCCACTGGAGCTCGGCTGGAAGCCTTAGTAACAAGAAAGGGTTTGTACATCAAAGCACCTGGGTGTAGTGGTGTAGTGGTTAATCCCCACATTCTGGGGCACTGAGGCAGGAAGATCACAAGGTTCAACCTGGCCTGGGCAATCCTGTCTCAAAATAAATAATAAAAGGGAACCTAGAGATGTAGCAGTATAAAGGCCCTGGGCTCAATCCCCAGTACTGACAAAAAATAAGAGTTCCGATTTTTTCTGAATAATACATTTTATATGGTTCAAAATTACCATGAAATGCTCCATCTGAGCAGTCCCCATGCTGCCTTTCTCCTCTGTTTCTTATAGGCCCCTGTGGCTTTTCTGTTGTTGTTAGTTTTTGTTGTTTTGAGCCAGTCTCACTATGTAGTTCAGGCTGACCTCCAATTCCCAGATCGTCCTGCTTCAGCCTTGTGAGAGCTGGGTTTACAGTTGTGTACTGACACGCCCAGCTGAGTATTTTTTTGTTGTTGTCTTCAGTGTTTTGAAGAGTTCCACAGTGACCCCAAAAGAGTTCCGGTTCTTGTTTAGGGCCACATGGATGTCTGGGTCCCTGGAGGTTCTTGGCATGTATGGCTGTCGCAGTCCCCAGCAGAGTGGCTGCGTAGCACATGCCACACGGCTGCTGAGAGCATGTGTGGCACTGCTGACTGTTGCCAACATGCTCGCAGTGAAGGGGCCGTTCCGTGTGTCACTGCGGCCTTGTGAGAGCACTGGCCCCTGTCGTGAGCTTCTGAGGGTGGGCCCCGTCCCGTGTGCATCTCTGTTCTGGGAGTGATCTAAGGTGCAGACTGAGCCAGTGTTTACCCATCACTGCCCTTGGCCTTTTATCTCTTTTTTTTTTTCTTTTTGTTTTTGAAGGTACCAGGGATCCAGCTCAGGACCTTGTGCTTGGCAGGCAAGTGCAGCATCACTGAACTACATCCCTGGGCCCCGGGGGCCATTTTTGAGGATATTAACACATTTCTGGCTTTTAGAAAATTAGATAAAGCAATTAGCCATTTGAGCTTCACAAGTTAGCATAGGAGCTTTAAGAAAGGAGTAAATCGTAGGAAGAAGCTGGTGGGTAGGATTTATGAAGCGCAGAATGGGGGAGGTGCGGCTCAGGAGCAGAGCTGCCTGGCGTGCAGCAGTCATGCGTTGGTTCCCACGGCCATGTGTGTGTACACAGGTCATTCTGGTGGCTCAGGCTTCTGTGTCTGGGGCTCTAGGCTGCTTTGTACAGTGGACTTTGATGTCACATGGCAGGAATTTTGTTTTATTTTAGTTGTTTTGAGAAAAGAATCTCACTATGTGATGATTCAGGCTCGTCTTGAATTTCCTATGTAGCCCAGGCTGGCCTCAAACTCACAACAGCAATCCTCCTGCCTCAGCCTCCCAAGTGTTAGGATTATAGGTGTGTCTCACCGCACCTGGCTCACAATTTCAAATTATTTTTAAGTGCAATTTAAAAAAATTGCCAAATGCACTCAGCACTCTGGAGGCTGAGGCAGGAGGATTGCAAGATTGGGACCAATTTGGGCTACATCATGAGACCGCCTCTGAAAAACAAAAAGCCCTTTTTTTTTTTTTTTTGCTTTTGAGACAGGGTCTCACTTTGTAGTTCAGGCTGGCCCTGAGCTCACTATGGTGCCCAGGCAAGCCACGGCGAACTCAGCAATCCTCCTGTCTCTGCCTCCCGAGTGCTGGGATTACAGACAAAAAGCCCTTTTAAGGGAGGCTGTTGAAAAAGCTGGCTTGGGCTGGGCGGTATAGGAATGGCGGCAACAAAGGTTTACAGACATGTCGGTCAACGGCACAAACTGATGGCACACACCGCGCCCTGCCCTGGAGCTGTCTTTCAGGAGCTGGGGTGTCACTGCCAAGAGAGAACAAGTGCTGTGCAGTCAGTGCGTCCCTGACTCCCAGAAGGGGACATTGTGCTGACGCCACACCCATCAACGCTGAACTTGCCATCCTCCTGCCTCAGCCTCCGAGATGGGTTGGGCACGGTAGCGTCAGAGTGTAGGAATGCTGTGTCAGCACCCTCGCAGTTAGCATTCCGGAACTAACCTGAAATCCAAGAGAATCCTGGGAAAGGGCACCTTTGCAGCTAGCAGCACTGCCTGCTGGCAAAATGGC
>PVIC010005070.1:0-21188 GCA_004025085.1 Thryonomys swinderianus
ATATTCTGTTATCTTCTTTGGTCTCCTTTTTCAGAGTACTGTAGCTTTCATTATAGAGGTATTTCATTTCCTTGGTTAGATTAATTCCTAAATATGTCATATTTCTTGATGCTATCATGCGAGGTATTGTTTCCCTAATATTTCTTTCGATGAATTTTTTACTGGTGTAAGGAATACCACTGATTTTTTAGTGTTGACATTGTATTTTGCTAAATTACTGAATTTAGTTATTCTAGGAGTACTGGTGGAATTTTGATGGTCTTTTATATAAAGCATTATGTCATCTGGAATAATGTTAATTTAACTTGTTCTTCTCCCATCCATAACCTTTTTCTTTCTCGTCTAACTTCCCTGGTTAGTTTTGAGAACTATATTGAACAGTAGTGATTGCAGACACCCTTACCTTCTTCCTGAATGTAAAGTGAAAGTTTTTAGCTTCTCTCTGTTTAGAATGTTGGTTATTGATTTGTCATATGTGGCTTTTATAGACTGAGATAAAATTGTTGCTATTTTCTTCAGTTTTTTTTATATCATGGATGTTGGATTTTGTGAAATGTTTATTCTGCATTTATTGAGATGATCATGTAGTTTTTGTCTTTGCTTCTGTACATATGCTGTATTAGATTTATTGATTTGCATATATTGAACCATATCCCTGGGATGAACCGTACTTGGTAATTTTGCATCTTATTTTTGATGATTCAATATCTTATGGAGGGTTTTTGCATCTATGTTCATTAAAAAGACTGCCTGTAGTTCTTTTTGGTTGAGTCCTTGTCTGTTGTCAGACGCAGACTGGTTCAGGTTGGGGGTACAAAGTGGGAACTCAGATGGGGCTAGATCTGATGTGGGGATGCCAGATACTCTGATGGGTCTAGGAATAGTACTGGGTGCCAGGTGGAGAAGCTAGTGGCTGTGGGAGCTGCTGGAAAGCAGATGACAGTTCAGTTGGATTCAGCATGCCCAGTAGAAACTCAGATGTGCTGGGGACTCATGCAGGGAGACTTGTGGGTCACAGGAGGACAGAAGGCACTAGGTGGAGACTTAGGAGGGACTCAGACCAGTGCAGAGTACCAGAGACTCCAGCAGGCAAGGGAGGGTGTAAGATTCTGTGTAGAGAGTCAGGTGGGTCTGAGCCATGCAGCAAAGATCCAGATGCATCTGGAACTGATGTGGGATGCAAGATATCCATCTCGTACACCTAGAGAGGGACACAGCCACCTGTGTCTGAGTGGAGGCTCTGGCAGGCCGGGACAACAGGTACAGAATTCAGGGAGGTCTGGGGTGCCCAGTGTTGGGGTGTTGGGCTTTTTTCAGCTATTCCACATCTTTTAAGTGGGAAGTTGAGACCATTTACATTGAGAATTATTACTGAAAGTTACTGACTTATTCCTTCCTGTTACTGCCTTCCTTTCTTGTTGAAGATTCCCTTTTTCCCTTTAACTGCCCACCCTACCTGGTGTATTCATTCCACTAAATATTTTGGGATTGTTGGCTTATCAATGTAGATTATCCTGGATAATTTTTCAAAGTGCTGATTTGGTACTCATCAATTTCTTAATGTGCATTGTTATGGAAGAATCTTATTCCATTAATTTTGGGAGATGATTTTGCATTGATTTATTATCCTGTTTTCTTTAAGGGCTTGAAATATTTTATCCCTTGTTCTCATGGCTTTTCTGGTTTGAGAGGAGTCTGCTGTTTATTAATGGTTTTATCTTTATGGATATGTTGCTTTTCTCCAACAACTTTGGAGATTATTATTTTGTGCTGGACTTTTGGAATTTTCACTATATGTTATACAGAAGTTTTTTGGTTTTGTTTTTTTTTTTTTTTTTTTTTGAGACAGGGTCTCGCTTTGTAGTTCAGGCTGGCTCTGAGCTCACTATGTAGTCCAGGCAAGCCCTGAACTCAGCAATCCTCCTGTCTCTGCCTCCCGAGTGCTGGGATTACAGGTGTGAGCCACCACGCCCAGCAGAAGTTTTTTTTTTGACTGTGGGTACTTGGAATTCTATTTGCCTTACCTCCATATTGAATTCTTTCACCATACTTGGTTGGTTTTCTGGTATTATTCCTGTAAACAGGATTTTTATGCCATTTATGCTGTCTTCTGATTGATCACTAATTTTAATCTATGTAGCTTAGCATCATCTAGTAACTGTTGGTTTTACTTTTAGTATGTGTGTTTTGTTTTTAAGCTATCTCTGAGGACACCTGCATCAGCTTTATCTTTTTGTTCTGACACTGTTATCACATTGGTTACTTGCAGCCCATACACTCAATAGAATATGTAATCACATATATTTGTGTTTGGTACCTTTCCATAGACTCTAATTCTTGCTAAACTTGTCACTAATGTTTTATATCATTTTGTTTAGCTCAGCTAGCTTTTATTAATGCTATCCAGAGGGTCACTGACCATTTTAGTAAATAAATCTATTATCTGTTTATTGTATCTGCTCTTAACTTGCCAAGTAGTTAATTGATTTTTTTTTTTGACTCCTCTTTTATCACTTTGTGCAATTCAGACAACTGGCTTTTGATTTCCACCTCATTGATGCCTGATGGATCAGCTTTGGGGGATGTAGGTATTTTTAGAGGCATTTTATCACCCTGTTTTCTCATGTTTCTATTGGGTTATGTGTGTCTATGTGTGCACGTACACTGAAGGTTGCAAATCAGTTATAATGGAAACACTTCATTGCTAGTATGGAGATCGCTTTAGTTTGTGTCTGTTTTCCATCAATATGCATCGTTATCTATAACCTTTTACCTCTGCTGCAAAGACTTCCCTTAACTTGGGGAGGAAAGTCCAGTACAGTTCCCAAGTCCAGCATCCCACAAGTTCAGAAATGAACCACAAAGAAAAAACAGATATTTATGTAGAATAAAGACACAACAACTATGTCATCTGGGCAAGACCGATGAAGTCAGCAACAACAGAGTCAAAGACAAACTGAGTATAGGTATATTACAAAACTAGTAAATGCTACCCCTGTAAAACTCTTAATGGCAGAATTCTGTAACTATAAACACAAAGACAAATCCAGTATTGACATACAGTAATTATTTACTAGCTGCAATGAGTAAACCATTAACAATAAAAATGAATTAAAAATAGTATAGTCAAATATCAAAGCTTCATAATAATATTTAAAAAGGTGGAGGATGTGGGAAAGAGAAAATGCAAGAGAAATTAAAAAAAGGAAGATGACAATGTGAGGAAAGTGAGATAAAGGACCCTATTAAATAGTAAAAGAAAATTAATGGGAGGCAGATAAAAGTTACAGAAAAGAACAAACAAGAGAAAGGGCAAATTAAAGAAGAAAAAGGAAAAAATACACTGATTCCAAATAAAACAATGAATGAAAATATAAATGGGCAAAAAAGTTAGTCTGTTTTCGAATGAGTGATTTGTCTCCAGGGTTGCCACCTTGGAGTCCACCAGGTAGAGGGGAGGGATAATGAGTCACTGATAAGATTTATTTAGTTTATATACTCAAGATTGGGCTGACTCCTGCCACATTCTTCCTCTGGTGTGCTTGGTCGCTGATGTTCACCCTAGAGCTGTCCTCACTCCAGGGGCTTGCTATTTCTAAGTCCCTTTATGTGCTCCGTGCTGTGACTTTCTCTAGGTTTTTGTTTGTTTGTTTGTTTGAGACAGGGTCTCGCTTTGTAGTTCAGGCTGGCCCTGAGCTCACTATGTAGCTCAGGCAAGCCACGAACTCAGCAATCCTCCTGCCTCTGCCTCCCAAGTGCTGGGCTTACAGGCTTGAGCCATCAAGCCCGGCATTTGTGGTATGTGGTACTGATTGCTGGTGGGCATGAGCCACCACACCCCGTATTGTTGTATGAACCAAGGACCTTGTGCTTGATAGGCAGGCGCTGGAACCACTGAGCTAAATCTCGGGCCCGACTTCCTCTAGTTTTAAATGGCTTTCTGAGATATACCCTGTGTTACAGAGACCACTGTCCCTATGCCCCAGCCTGTGGCAACTGACCAAGCCAGGGGGTATATCCTGAATCAAAATGGCAGAGGGGAAAGAAAAAAAAAACTACTGAGCTCTCTTTTCACCTAGGTACTGGGGTCAAGCTGTTTGCTGGACTTAAAGCCAGTACTTGTAGAATTAGTGCCTATGGAAAGCCAAACATGTCTGGTCCGGCTTCTCACTGAAAGTGGAACTGCAGTGTTTTTTTCAGCCTAAGTTTTAAACTTTTCAGGACCTGCCCTTTCTGGAACTGTCTGTTATGGTCATCTCCTACTCAGTCACTGTGGTAGGATAACTTCAGAAACTCAAAGGACAGCTGACTTGTTTCTGAACAACCCTTTCTCAAAATGGCTCCTGATTAAACACTCAAATATAAGGTGGGCTCAGTGCTGAATTTCTTCCCTACCTCCAGCCTGCTATGTGGAAGAAGTCACTTTCAGAGTAAAACCACAGTTTTTGGAGTTTACAATAACCATGGGCTTTTCCTGGGGTTAGCAGTGGAGGCTTGGCCCACTGTTTTTCCCTGGAGTTGCCTACTTCCTGGCTTATCTTGGTTTAGCAGAGAGAGGTCCTTCTCCTTGGGAGCTCAGATTAATCTTGTAGGCTACTTCATTCTTTTCTGTATTATGTTGTTTCTACAGTTTCTTTGTAGTTTCTAGTTTTCCTGTCAGTTCCCTTCTGATTTCCAGAGAACTACATTTTTTCTTAACCAAGATATTTTTCAGGTCCTGGAGAGAATGTATTTTGCTGCCACTCTTTATGCTATCATTTTAAATCTCCTTTTGTTCTTGAAACTACAGTTTGAGCTAATTTATTAAAGTAGTGTTGAGGTCCGGAAAAGGCTACTGTAAAGTCTAGCATTTCAGCATGCTGAGCACTTTGAACTAATGGAAAATGAAAGGCTTACAAAATTATCTCAGAACTCAGGTGCCTGGGATTCTTCCTTCTTTCCTTCCCCCACTGTCTCACTCACTATTTATGAGACCACAGTTGGCTTTCTTCTAGCTGCCAGGACTCTTGTAGTAAATGAAAACTGCTCTCCTGGAATTTCTCATCTATTGGGGAAAGAAAAATAATCAATGGACATAATTGTTACTGATGCTAAGTGCTGTGGAGGAAAGCAAAGCAAAGGGGTGTCTCTTGAGAGATAAGATTTATCAGATTCAAAGGCAATAGGAGTAAGCCAAGAACCCTAATGTGGAGAGCAGCAGATGGAATAGTAAGCATAAAAGCCTGACACAAGCCGTGCTTGGCAGGGATCAGAAACAGCAAGGGTTGGTGAAGCTGGGGAGAAGCAGATGGAGAGGAGAGCAACAGAAGATGGGAATGTAAGAGAGGGGCCAGCAACATGTAGGGCACTTCTCGGGCTAGGTAAGGTCCTAGCTTTTACTAAGTGAGATACGTTTGAGGAATATGAGGAGGGAAATGACAGGATCTGTGTTCAAAGGCTGTTAAAAGAGGCTAGGTAGGGTTGGAGAGAGGGAGCAAGGATAGAAGTAGGCACATCACTGGAGTAGTCTAGAAAGAAGAAACTGGCTTGACACAGGTTGGGGTGGTGAAGGTGATAGACTGATCTGGGACACAGATGCTTTTAAATGAGATTTTTTGCAGATAAACCCATTGTAAGCTGAAAATGCCATGTTCAGAATGTATTAAATACACCTAACCTACATTCTTACTTAGCAGCACAGCACAGAGAGAGGTACTGTTGGTATTCTCTTGTGATTGTGAGGCTCACTGGGAGCTAGAGTTACTGCCACTGCCCAGCATCCAAAGAGAGGACAGGACAGTATATCACTAGCTTGAGGGGAAAAAAATCCAAGTTCTAAACACAAGTTTCTATTGAATACAGTTCACTTTTACATGATAATGTCAAACTACTAAGCTGGGAGCTGTATATTTTAGAGAGCCTGTGTGATTAATTTCTGAAAAAGATGTAGAGTATGGTACAGAGAATGGAGCCATAGCTACTGCCTAGCCTAGACCACAGGAAGGGCAAGTGCCCATGCACAGACCGAGGTTATTCTGGAAGAGCAGGAAGATGACGATATCATTCTGGAGGTCAGCAGAGATGGTAACGAATAGTAGGTCAGACAAGTATTCACACTGGAAATCTGGGAATCACCAGCTGATTAAAGACGCATGCCTGAGTCACACCACTTGGGAAACAAGTGTGGGTGCAGAGGTTGAGGTCTGCAATGAAAGAGGATCCTCGTTTTCAGGAAGCTTCCATTCTACTAGAAAGACACAGGAAGCCAGGAAATAGATGTCATCATTCAGGTGGTAAGTGCTGTGTAGAAAAATTAAGGGGAAGGGAACGGGATAGAGAGTGAGTAGGCATCTGCACATCATTTGCCACAGACAGAACCCAGAGCTCAAGCAGACAGAATACCAGGATTAAGACCATGAGATTAGATAGGACCATTCTGGGAATGGGCATGATAGAGCAACAAAGAAAGCTAAGAATTTAGCTCAGCCCTGGAACCTGATATTTATAGTAGAAATTATAATGATTTTTGCTTTTAGACACTAAAGTAGGAAGAAGAGATGGGCTGCTGGTAGTCTTCTCGATAAGCCACTTAAATTTGCTGAAGCTTTAGATCAGCCTGAGGTGAGGGGCCGTTTATAGATGTTTTTCCTATAACACACATTGTTCAGTTTCATGAGAGCTTGGGAAGCTTGTTAAAAATAAGGGCTCCATGTTCCACCTAACCCTACTGAATCAACCTTGGGGACTAGATATTGAGAGGGGGAAAATGTTCCAGATGATTCTCATATCCACTGTATTAAAGACATTAAAAGACAAAGTAGGAAGGATATTAGACAAGGTAAAGAAAAATACTGACAGAGCCCAAAGCGATGGCTCTAACTGAATTTTGTGGTTGCAGGGAGCTGCTAAGGGATCTAAGGGAACCGCACCTCAGGTCTATGCAGCATGTGACTGAATGGGGTGGGAAGACATTAAATGAAAATACAAATTCAGCTCTTAAAGATTATTACTACTGTTATGGTTAAGCACTAGTACTGAAATTCCAGTTTGTAAAAATGTTTCAGAATATTTGTATGTAAGTGAGTTGAGGTTTGAGTTTTTAAAAATCATCTGTATTTTGTGTTGAGAGGGAAAAAAATGATTTGGAATCCAACAGGCAAATCTTTGTCAGCATAATACCAGAATGTCAGGGACTGTATCACAGACCAAAAGTCCATCACTAGATCTTTCAAATAGAGAAGTGTCTGTATGTAACATCTTACATGGCTGTACTAAGAGTAACAGAGAAAGAGGCCATATCTAAGACTCAGTCATTACTCCACTACAGAAGCAGAATATACAGATATTATTAATAAAAACAACTGAAGAGATTTATCCAGAGGCTACTTATTAAGGCACATTTTAAGGTTAAAACAAAGCCTTTTGTGCATATAAAAATACAGCTGACTCCATATTTTGACTTATGAAAAATAAATTTATTACATAACACCTTGTTTTTAACAATGTTCAACTTTTTTTATTCAGAATACTTGTGTCATTCATGTAAAATAGTTTGATACAGTACATTGTATGTTATAGGTTTTTTTTTCCTCAAAAATTCTAAGGCTCTCCTACTCCTTCTCCTTTGCTGAAGTAAGGGCACCCTAAACAACGTGCGAACAAGTTTGTGAAAAGAAAATTAACTGAACAAAATTTTAATAGCATTACTTTAAAATCAGGACAAAATTTCTGAATTGGATGCCGCACCTTTTAAAGGAAGTTATCATTCATGCTTTTTTCATCTTAAAGCATGCTCACAAATCAGCAACACCAACAGGAAAAATAAAACACTGTCTATGACATTCATTTTAGTTTGTTTGCTGAACCAAACAGATTTCTATCAATGACAACATATTTAATTACTATCAAATAGCAGCTTTAATACCAGTCAAGTCATAGATTGAAAATAAAAAACTTATAAGTTGGAAATTAATCTTTGGGAGTTTTGAAACTTTTCTGGAAAAACTGTGGCTTTGTGTACTTTAAAAAGAATCCAAGCAATATTCTTGGTCAAAAAACACTGATTAATGTAGAAAATGAATCAACCCACTGATAAGACACTAAAAAGAAAGGTGTACCAAAATAATCTCATTTTGAGTCTTGGTTATTTTGAGTTAACATATACTGTTTTTTTTTTCAAGTACCAGTTAAACTTTGTGTCTGTGTGTACTATTGGTCAGATAATGTTGTTACACTGAAAAAAGTCACCACATACAATGACAAATGCTTGCCCCTAGCACATTTCACAGCTTCAACTGCTACAGACTGTCACTGAAAATAATGCATTGGTCAGTCTGAACCATGTCAAGTAAACTATGGAAGTAGCAAATCCACAACACAAACTGTGCTAGCACTTTCTTTTCAAGTCTAACTCCAAAATAGGTACAACTTGGAAGCCACTACCCCAATCTGTGAAAAGTGGTGGAACTTGGCTACTGGACATTTTGAAGATGTGGTTGTACAGTACATTCTCATGGCCCATACCAGGTTCCTGCGGAGAGCTGCACAGTCAGCCCTGCAGCATTAGCAACAGTGCATTGACAAGTTTCCGATGCAGCTCAGTACCGATGTGTCTGATGTGAGTACTGTGGAGGCTGCTGGGAGGTAGCTGAGTATCCCATGCTGCTCTGGGGCTGTGATGTGCTTGGTCCAGGGTTGGGATAGGCAGCATGTGGATTGGAACGCTGGAAAGGAGATGAGGGAGAAATGTAACTTACTTGCTTCAAGGAGTACGTAGGCCCCAAGCAGCAAGGCTGAGGTGGGACTAAAGTGTCCTTATATTTCAAGGAAGTAAGATGTGTCAAACTGTGCTGGAAACTAGTTTTAGAGTCAAATATGACAACAGTAAGCAAACACACACACACACACACACACACACACACACACACACACACACACACAGCCAAATCCTTTAACATCTTTTTTTTAGCGAAGTCAGAAGTTGTGCATAAAAAAAACTAAGCTGTCCCTTATCATTGTTACCAAATAAAATACTTCATCCTACCCCAGTAACCTTTTCTATGCTGCATTGTATCTACTTGATAAGTATTAATTTGCTTAAGAAATTAACAGTGATGTTTAATCTAAGCTAATTATATGCTTATTTAACAAAATCCTTTAACATCTACATGACTAAAGAAAATATTATAAGGTATCAGACTGAATCCCATTCAGATTAAAATATTTTAATGACCTTTAAAGTATTCAATCTTATTTTTTTACAAGTTTACATAGAACAATGAAAAATAAAACATGAGTGTTATTTTCAATTCTAATAGCAAAAACAACAAAGAATAGTGATCATATATGGAGTGTTCTAATTTTGATCTGTCATATTTCCTTTCCTGTACCTTTTATACTATTAGCTCCCAAGACAATGAAATTAGCCAGCATTTATTAATTCTTTCAAAGCATATTTAATGCCATATAATTCTAAATTCTGCCAATCTCAGCACAAATAATAAAGGAGTGGACATGTGACACTGTAGTTAGAAATAGTACTTCTGAAATTACTGCCCCAAAGAAACAACAATAGCACCAAGAAAGCAGTGGAGGATCATTTTTGTTTCAAAAGCAAATGTTAGAAAGCTACTCTGCCTCATCCTATAGATGCTGCCCCTTACAGAGTGCAAATGTACTCCTGAGCTAGAAGAGAGGCACCTTTCCCTACTACATGAGGAGAAAAAGATGCTGAAGCAAACAAGAACTTCCACAATGTCTCTTTCTAGGTTCACTGTTTAGCTAAGTGGGAGTCATGATTCAGGCAAAGAGCTGCATGTGTGTGAACAGGATCTCTCCTTTAACCAAAGCAAAAACGTAACACTTAATTCTACAAGGACATTAATGTAAGAATTCACAAGATGTATTTCTCTTTTTGTAGGTAAAAAACTTAACTGGCCAGGTTGATATCCTCTATACTGAGACCCACTTTAGTTGGGAGATGATCAGAATATACAAAAGAAAAAAGGGAAGTGGTATACAATGCTTGAAACAGGTATTTCCACAAAGGAACTGACAATGTCACATGATAGGACCCATAAGTAGGCCAGGGAGCAGCTTGTGTGGTCGAATCTCTTTCTGAGTCCCAGATTTACTACTGGCTCACTGGGTGACCCTGCAGAACTCATTTAACCTCTGTCAGCCTCAGTTTCTTAAAATGGCAACGATAACACATATCCCCTGAGTTATAATGATAAAAGGAAACTATGGACATTTTATGCTTAGAATAACAGCTGGAAAATAGTAAGTAGTCATTAAACTATTATTACAAAATCATTGCTACTAGTTAAAAAGTGTACTATACAGGCCGGAGGGTTAGCTCAGTGGTTCCGGCGCCTGCCTCACAAGCGCAAGGTCCTGAGTTCAATCCCCGGAAACCACATACAATGCTGGGCATGGACACTCACACCCACCAACAATCAATACTGCATACCACAGTGCCGGGTGTGGTGGCTCATGCCTGTAATCCTAGCACTCAGGAGGCAGGGACAGGAGGGTTGCTGAGTTCGAAGCTTGCCTGGGCTACATAGTGAGCTCAGTGCCAGCCTGAACTACAAAGCAAGACCCTGTCTCAAAAAAAAAAAAAAAAAAAAAAAAGTGTACTATACACCAGGAATATCATTAAGAATTTTAAGATAATAAAAATAATTGGTATCATCTATTAACTGCTTTAGCCACTGTACCTTAATATATACATCATCCCATTTACTTCTTACCACAATCTCACATTTATCATTATTCATATTCTGCAAATGGTGACACTAAAAATACCTGAATCACTGACTATAAACTAATGCTGCTAAGGTATATCCTGTGTAATGTGACAACACCTGCAAGTGAGGTTTTACTAGTCTCAAGTTTTATTTCTTGTCTCAGGTCACGAAGTTAACAAATGGCATAAATTTAAACTTATTGCAAGTCTGATTTGTGCAGAAGTCTGATCCCTGCCTATTACACCACTGTCATTACTTTTCCATGCCCATAATGCGCCATGCTAGTTTATTCCCTCAGTTACCCAGAGGTCAGTCTTTCTCAATCACATGTATTTCATTTTTCCAGTGGTCACAAGCTACTCTGCAAACAGTGACAAGCAGGTCAATACAAAAACAAACCTGAAATACCTGATAGTCTGAGGTCATGATTAGTCCACCTGAGGTAGTGGTAGGAGGAACAACTCTCACTTTTTTCAACGGGGGTCCCTGTGTATGACTGCTGTCTTGATTCCCTGGGTGGCCAGTTCCATTAGTGTGGTTATTGCCCTGCTGCTGCTGCTGGTTCTTCTCAATTGGTTGAACAGAAAGACAAAATTCAACTCAGAAGGAGAACAAAATACAGCCACACTGAGAATGTCATGAGGCAGTCATGAACAAGATGCCAACTATACTTTAATACTTACTTTGTCTCCTTTGTCATCAGGTTCTTCCTCTGTTAAAAATTCTCGTTTTGGGTAAGGGATTTGACATCCAGCAAAAACACTGATCACAAGAAAAAAAAAGAAAAATGATTTCTAGAACATTAATCAATATTTCAATGCTTTATTTATACAGTTTTCATTTTAATGTTCTAAAACAGATGTCAAGTCCACTATTTTCAAAGATAAGCACCTTTCATACAACTTTGGAATGAATCTTTCAAGAAATGATACTGTAGCAGGTTCTTTGAAGCCTTCTGTATAAAAATAATCAACAATCATCTAACATGATCCAACTTTCTTATTCTATCCTAGTATTACTCTTTCACTACTACAAATCCAAACACAGCATTAGTGTGTCACTGCTTAAAGCTATCTTTTGTTTTACTAGTATTCCCTTCTACATTTAAAACAAAAGATAGTATTAGAAAAACAAATTTGGGAATGATATTTAAAATTTTAGAATGCAAAATTATAATTGCAGGCAACAGGTAATCTCAGTGAATTTGAAGGAGACAAAGCATGCATCATGTCACTCAATAACTGGACTACTGCGGAAATGAATGTGATCAACATTTCATAAAGCGAGAAATGCATAAATTCCTCTTATTTGTTATGCCCCTAAATGACAGCTTCAATGCATACAGAGCTCAGTTTTTTCTTATTATAAGGATTTCTTTGGGACCCCATCTAAGAAAAGTAGCAACTTAAGAGTTGATAACTCAAAGAACACTCTCCAAATGGCATCATGTTGGTGAGTTAAGGAACTGATCACTTACTCTGATGTAGGAAGTGGGTCTTCTAAGAAATAGGGATCCTGCATGGCCTGTTCTGAGGTAATCCGCTTTATTGGGTCCATGGTAAGCAATTTTTGAAGCTGAAACCATAAACCATAAAAACATTAAAGCGTTATTTGTTGTAGTTACCTATTAACAAATGAGGAAGTGATAAATATTTTGGGTAATAATACCATAATATAGATGGTATTAATTCTTCCCAAGTTAATAACAATGACAAATCCTAGTTATTAAATTAGATCAAATAACTCACATAATAATTTTGATGACCATTATCTCACTTGATTTTGACTGTAATCCAATTATATTGCCCCCTTCGCTATCAAAACTACTCAATTCAGTACAAGACTATGAAGACGAAAATCTTTAACAACACAAACGATTCACTAGCCACATGTGGCTGTTTAGAGTTAGATTCAAATTCAATGAAATGGAATTAAATTTTAAGCAGACCAGGTACATTTATTTCAAGAGCTCAAGAACCACACGTGGACAGGGAAGATCATCACAAAAAGTTCTGCTGCACAGTGCTGCACTTGTCCAAATAATATAATATACAACTTGCAGAGACTCTGAAAGTAGACTGCTTGGTTGAAATAATCTATAGTAGTAGGAGTAATGCTGGGAATGTTACTTAAGCTCTATGTAACCCTATTTGTCAAACGCAGCTTAAAAACAGTACCTACAATATCAGTTTTGTTTTCAAGATCAAACGAATTAATATACGTAAAGTAATGATAATGGTGTCTGCTACAAAGTAAATACTATTTGAGATATATTAAAACACATTGAAAATACTTAATTAAAAATTACTATAATAAAGAATTTAATTTCCCTCAAAATATACCCCCTTCCACTTTTGTGGGGGTACTAGGCATTAAGATCAGGACCTTATGCTTGCGAGGCAGGCATTGGAACCACTGAGCTATATCCCTGGCCCACAACCCCCTAGTTTAGCACAATTATCCCATCATTCTTAGTGAAGCAGCTGGAGATGTCTTCTTTTGTGTCTTTAGCTGAGCTGTTGTGACTATCTCGACAGCCTGAACTGATTCAAAACATTCACCTTTCATGGTTATTTTCCCTTCAGGGAAGAGCCAGAAGTTGCATAGTAAGATGGAGAGGACACACTTAATGTTGTACAAGCCTGCTTTTTTGTTGCATGGTATCTGATACAAGTATTCACCTTACTTTTGATCATACCTCATAAGGCACTCATGAAAACTGGACTTCCAGAACTGTTTTAGAAAGTGCCAAGAACAAGGAGCGGTATTAAACAAGGGGAAAAGGAAACCAAGCTTATGTACCTAGGGGGGTGAGGGATTTGGTGGGGGTCAGGGGAATGGAAAAAATGAGAAGTCATGTCATGTACTGGTATAAATTCTCAACATTGATTGTGAACATAACACATTTATAAAATGTACCAATAAAATAAAAAAACAATGGGGAACATTATAATAGGGGTTAATAACAAATGTATTATTTACAAAAATAAATTTAGAAAAAAACTTAATCACTATATATTTGGATCAACCCTAGTATAAGTGTAAGCTATTATAATTATTATTGCCACAGAGAGAAATGCCACTCTAGTAATAGAAATTCAATACTTTTAGTTAAAAAATATCTACTGAACGGCTCTATGAATTAGAATACTTAGTTCTAATATATGAGACTGCCTAATTACGTTCTTTTTATTATAATGTATAGTCTTTGACCTAATGCAGTGTTTTCAGAGAGGAGACACTAAGCACTTAGTGTGCAGCAGAATCACCTGGAAGATTAAAGAATCACCAGCTGTTTGCTGGGTTCTGCCCCTAGTTTCTTTCTTTTTTTTTTTTTTTTTTTTGTTTTCTTGTTTTTTTGAGACGGTCTTGCTTTGTAGTTCAGGCTGGCCCTGAGCTCACAATGTAGCCTAGGCAAGCCTCGAACTCAGCAATCCTCCTGCCTCTGCCTCTGCCTCCTGAGTGCTGGGATTACAGGTATGAGCCACCATGCCCAGCCAGAGTTTCTGATTGGTAAAACTGGACGGAAGTCCAAGAACCTGAATTTCCAGCAAATTCTAAGGTGATACCTCTGCAGCTGAAACAAGACCACATCTTGAAAACCAATGTATGAACAGATGTGCTGAGATTTAACAAGAGATAACACAATTTAGAGAATAAAAGAATGTAACATTTTAAAATGTTGACAAAATGCTAGGATGGTGAGATTCAAATTTAATTTAATGATCTGATATTTCAATTAAAGGCCATTTTACTTTCTGGGTCAAAGTGGACTTGCCAATGGCAAGTATTCTTAAAATTAATGTCCAACACATAATGAGGTTTTAAGATGATACCCCTAAGATTACCAGTAGTTAAACCAGGACATCTCAGTAAACACAAGCAAATAAACTGTAGGAAAAAAGTGTTTCCATAGTTTCAATGATGATGACAGTGAGTATCCCCTTAGACTATCATAAGAAGCAGGAACTTGGGGAAGGGAGAATAATGAGGGAAACTTTTAGAGATGTATGTCCAAATTTAAATTAAAAAATCTACTTATTTATCACAAAATGCCAACACTGCAATTAAATCTAAATACTGAGGCTGTAGTTTAGAAAAAACAACTCACACATTAAGATCTTTTGTCTTAAAAGAAAACAACATGCATGCAATGGATTCACTACCACTGCCCTAAAAAAGGAGTTTTAGTCCACTATCATTGTCATTATTTTATTAGAGTAAGTGTATAATTTTGAATGATCTAATTTTACTTTCCAATTTGGGTCCTGTTTTAAGTACTTTAGAATAAATCATTATATGAATAACACATTGTGTGGTAACATGAAATGTTAAGTGCTGCTCATAGATATGAAATAAATGATATAAATATGATATAGCGTATTAGCAAGTGGAAGATTTAGAAGCAGAATAGAGGGAAAGGAAAAAAGCAAAAATGTTTGACAAATAGTTTGGTTTCTATAAAGAAAAGTTTAGCCCTTTCAAGGTAAAAGAATTTCCACTTAAGAACAGCTGGGAATAAGGACAAAAACATTTTTAAAACAAGCAAAAACTTCCTTCCTGAACTCCTTTTACATTTTAAGCTCCTTTTTGAAAATATAAAATCAAAAAAACATTTTAAATTATAATTAATGTAGCCATGGAACTTTTACTATAAAGACATTTAAGTTGGCAATAATTGAATATAATCTTAATATAAATTACCTTGCTAGTGCCTGGATTCACTTAAATTCTAGGGTAAGTCATTTCTCCATTACACATTGATAAATATTCCATCTTTTACATTCTTGCAGAAAATGCAAAGAACATATACCATCAATGAAAGATACCTAATATTTAAGTTTATAAGAGGTATTTTGGGAGGTAAGAAAATTTTAACCAGTCTTTCAAGACTTGAAATATAGAATAAACTACGTAAGTTACTTCTGAGTGGTAACTGTTTTAATACTTTTCTAAAATTCTTGAAATTAAGAAAATTGATAAAAAACAATAAATGTTATTTTAAAAATGTTTTTCATAGGTTTGGAAAAACAAATATACTGATGCTTTACTGGTGAGCACCAACAAGATCTCTGCATTACAAGTGCTAAGCAATCACATAAAATTACTCAACAGAGCTTTCGTTTGGGCTAGTCATTTGGGGGAGAAGTATAGTTCATTAGTAATGTTTTCAAAGCTTACCAAGTGGAATGCTTTACTATCTGGTTTAACTTTATGTTTTTCCATATACTTGATAAGGCTGCAGTTGGTATACCTGAAAAAGAAATACTATGAAATATCTATATTAGATTAGAGATTGACACTGGCTACTGTGTCAATTATTTTGATAACTGACATCAATGTATTCCAAATGATATAAGGAAAAATGGTGGCATCAAATCAATTCTATATTTTATTCTCTATAGTAATCATATTTGACTGAATATCAATGATTAAGTGCAACACAATTTACAATACAATTATACACACACTGAATGTTTTCTCATATGAACTATACCTCAGCAATTATTTAAATAATATAAGATCAAAACCTTAGCAGCCTCATCATCAAATTTAAAATACACTTTTTATAAGTGGGACTATACTAATCCCTGACCTTCCATTATAAATATTCACTTTTCTCTTATTAAAACTTATATAAAATTGTTACATAATCTATGTGGTAGGAAAGTAGCTATTGGCAAGGTTTATTTAGTTTTGGTTCTCCAGCTCTGGTACTTCTCACTAATGTCTAGCTTCCAAAAAAGTTATAAATATGGAAAGAAGTGAACTGATTTTTCCCCATAAATCGGCTGTGAATGTTAGCTACTGCTATATCATCCCTTTAGCAGCATAAGAAATGAGGACTGACATCATAAAATATTAAGAGTAAATAAATAAAATTACTTAGAAGAGTAATCTTATGTATAGTATTCCATTATTTAGAATATTCAATTTTATACTGAGTATTCTAAAGAGTTAAAATCAGCAGAGGGTGCGTTTTGTTTCCAACTTACGTATTTCTTCTGAAATCTTTCATTAATGTTGAATGTTCAGGCATCTTTTTTATATCTTCCCAATCTTTATCTGTGAAATACATTGTTAAATTTTTATGTTGCCTAGGTTCCTATTCTCAAGAATCTTAACAAATCTTACTTCCACTTCATTAGGTTTTATAATTTTTAAATCTTTATAAAAATCCAGACTTCCAATAACTGCTCTGCTACAGCAACACCCTGAACAGAAAATACAATTTGTGATCTCTCTGCAGCTTTAGCTATCACTGTTCATCTTTTTAATTTTAAACTGGCTATTTTCTCTGCAGTTTATTGTAAGCTGCTTCAATTTTATCACTACAAGGAGATTAAGTTATATATAACTATTGTTAGGTAGTCTTATTTCTATTAGTAAAATCAGGTATTTTCCCTTTTTCATCAAATTTCTTGGTTGAATGAGCAATTACTATCTTCAATGAGAAATCCAAGATTTTTCCCCTCATTGGCTTTAAGATATACTTCTCAGTACGACCACTCTTTCATCTTAATGAACATGTTTCCTGACATCAGTGATCAAGGTAGGTAGGTAATAATTATCTGCAGTAGAATAGGGTGGCTATAATAAATATATTATTAAATCAGTTAGAATGTTGACTGGTCCCAGCATTATTGCTCAACATAATCCAAGCCAGGAAATACATTAAAAACAAAAGTGTCTCAGTTTTGCTGGTACTCAACTTGCTCAAACAGTACAGGTTGGCTAACATCTTCCATCACTTGCCAGGGAGTTGTTACTTTTAGTCTACCAGATACACAGCATTGTACAGACAGTTTAATTTAGGTACTTTGAGAGGTTTGCTGGTTTTTTACTTCACTAAAACATTTGCTATTTATCATCTACAGGCATCAAGTAACTTAAGGTCCTAAGAAGAATTTTTCCCTTAATTCTTTCCCTGTTTCAAGTTCTTCATTTTGCCAATTTCTTCAGGTAGAAATAAAGATATTTATCTTCCAATAAAGATATTGGAGGTAAATCTTTTAGTCTTAATTACATTTGGTTTCCTAAAAATTATAAGTATGTCCTTTATTCTGCATGCTTACTATCATCACTTTACGGTTGCAGTAGCACTACATCAAGCACCTGGTTTCCTGACTTGAGTTACCTTTTTAACTGATTTTCTCATACTACTGTCATATTAATCTTTGTGGAATAGAACATTAAGTACTCAAGAACTTATTATAGATGCTTATTCTGTAAGGTATCAGATATAAACTCTGCTGTTTTCAGGGCTTTTTATAAACTGAGGTCACCCTAACTGCTAACCCCTCACCATGCCACTCTCCTTGTGGGCCTCAGAAATAGTGAAAAAATTCAGAAACAGGAATAAAAGGCCATTCCTCTCTATCTATTGAAATAATGATCTATTTTTTAAGCATTCTACTTACACCAGTCCAAGGTAACCTTGAGAGGGTAAGAACCATACTATTGATATTGTATCAACATTTGTTCACTCAATACAGTGTCTGATGTGGTACGTACTCAACAAATATTTAGCAAATAAATGAAAATCCAGTCACAACAAAGTGGTTTTCCCAAAACTATTAGCCAGTTTTGAAGAAAGGTAGTATCTATATAGGTATTCATTTCCTGATATTAATACTCTTATAAAGAAATATAGAATTAAAACTCCTGGACATTATGTATGAATCTTGAGTTACAGTAACCTAAGGAATATTCTTAATAAGATACAATTTCTATTAAGTATATTTAGGTGTTTTAAACCAATTTTCATTATTCTGGACCACTACGCAGGTTTTGGTAACTGATGAATTGTCATGCTGTGGTATAACTAGAAGTTGGAAAACAGGTGGAGAGTACAATGTCAGGGGTGGGACATCTATGAATTTTCTCCCTGTTGCAAAGTGGTGGGTTAAAGTCATCATGGAGTACTATGACTCTCACCCACATTCTTGTTCTAAGAGAATAATTAAAAGAACAGATTTAGTGACAAGGGTTAGAAAGCAAAAACTCGAATGGTCAATATAATGTGATTTGGTACTCAAAGGTGATACTCAGATGCCAAGTAGTGACAGTATTAAATAAGCTGCCAGAAAGAAAATTCCATTACTGATTTTATAGCTTCTACTGCTAAGAACAAAAAACATCTTTTCAACAGATGCTATAAAATTTGTATCATTTCAAATAGCAAACAACAAAACAAAAAAGCAAACAAAATGAAACAAACAAAATTCTCAAATTCAGGAAACCCATAAATATTTTCATGCTAATTTGTGAATTCCATAAATTTTGCTGACTATTGCTATGAACTTTTGATAAATGTCAAGTCATAAAAATGAATCAAGAGTAGCTTTCATCAGCAAAAACTATACACTCTTCCAATAAAGATATCTAAGTTCAAACAACAGTGATTTAAAAATGAAAACAAAATCATACTGTGTACCTGCAGGAAATCCCATTACATTGAATATTCTGTCCAGCTGGTCATGGTGATAAGGGTTACTAGTTTTGATGTCCTCTTGTCGACAGTGAAATATTGGTTCTGACGTTAGTAGTTCTGCAAATATACACCCTATAGCCCAAATATCTTTAAAATAAAAAGAAAAAAAGAAAAAAAAAGAAAAAAAAAGAAAGGAGGAAAATAAAGTGGTTCTTTCCAAAAGAAAATGCATTTTTATTTGGTGGGGAGTGTTTTTTTTCTTTTTTTCCCTAATAAGTCATATTAATTCCCAAACAATTATAATTACTAAGTATCATGGAACATTATAAATATATTTTTATATATACATATATATGTATATATGTATGTATTTTCACCCAACCCACCCCAATTTTTCATTTTCTATTAACCTCTATCCCACCCAGTTTCATTCTAAAACTGGGTTTTTGGTGAGTTTTTAATGCATCAAACATTAACTTTATCTATAAAATACATATGAAGCTACATATGGAGCATGGGAACCACAAACAAATAAAACAGAAAAGTAAACAGAAAACACAAACAGCCTTTGAAATTGAGCCCTTGCCAAAAACAATCAGCACAAATTTTTGTGATAATTTTATCTTATTTGTTTTTAAATTCTAGTAATTATCTTCTCTTGCTACCATTAATAAGCAGGTACTATTCTAACAAGAAAAAAACAATGCTTGATCTCAAATACTCTGATAAAACAGTATTTCTACTTGGACAGTTTTTCTTTCAATGTGTTTCTTTATGGTGTAACAGTATCCACTTTTTTTTTTTTGAGATAAGATCTCCCTTTGTAATTCAGGCTGGCCCTGAGCTCACTATGTAGCCCAGGCAAGCCACAAATTTAGCAATCCTCCTGCCTCTGCCTCCTGAATGGTGGGATTACAGACGTGAGCCACCATGTCTGGCACAGTATCCACTCTTGTAAACTGAAGTATTTAGTAACAGGACAAGAAAATATAAACATATTAAACACATAAAAGCCTGTGGACTACAACTAATATGGATATGAAGGCTGTAAATTAGTAATAATTATTTATAATCATTGGCAAATGTATTTTTCTGTCTGCAACACAGTAAATTTCCTTCACTGACAAGATCAGTTAACTTCCATTAACATAAAATGTGTTCAGTAGGACCATTAATACAACCAAGCTCTACACGCCAATTTAGAATCTGAAGCTGAAAACATCAGATTTCTGCTCTTAACGAAACTTTAAATTGGAAATGTTATTTTCCCTATACTGAGTACAAGATTGTGCACAGAAGCAGATACTTGATAACTGGTTTGTAAGTAATCTAAATAACTGTGGCAAACATAAATAAGCATAATGTTAAATAAACAAACATCACAATTTTTTTCAAGCTGACTGGTCAGGGACATTGGTAACTATCACTTAAGTAGGAGATTAGAAAAAAAGTTTATAAGTGATAATTCCTCAACTTTAAAATTGGAACATAGACATTTAATTTAATGTAAAATTATAATATTTACATTTCAGAGTAATAAGTTAATCATCTGTACATACAAGAGTAACACTCTGACCAAAAGTAAGTGATTTTTCAAAATGATACAGGTTTGCATATGGGCCTCCCATATACATCTGGATTTTTATATTCCCAGGGCCAGATAAGCAAGCTAAATTAAAAAGGATCACAAACAGGAATGATGGATTAATCTGTATGTTCAAAACTCTACTCAGTGAACACCCAAGACACTGTAACAATTTTTAACTATTAAAAATTCCAGCCAGGTGTGGTGGCTCATGCCTTTCATCCCAGTACTTGGGAGGCAGAGGCAGGAGGATTGCTGAGTTTGAGCCTTGCCTGGGCTACATAGTGAGCTCAGAGCCAGCCTGAACTCAAAGCGAGACCCTGTCTCAAAAAAATAAAATAAAATAAATATTTACATATTTATATGAGAGAAAAACTGTTTGGCTATCATAAAATCTACACTGCTTTTGGGCCAGAGGGTTAGCTCAGTGGTTCCGGCA
>PVIC010005070.1:21288-59627 GCA_004025085.1 Thryonomys swinderianus
TAAGGACCTGAGTTCGATCCCCGGTTACCACATATAATGCTGGGCGTGGTGGCTCACGCCTGTAATCCCAGCACTTGGGAGGCAGAGACAGGAGGATTGCTGAGTTCGCGGTGGCTTGTCTGGGCACCATAGTGAGCTCAGGCCCAGCCTGAACTACAAAGCAAGACCCTGTCTCCAAAAAGCAAAAAAAAAAAAAAAATCTACACTGCTTTTATAATAAAGTCAGGTAAGTAGAGGAAAGTAGTCTATTAAAACCTGTTTAACCCTGCCCTCAAACCATCTTTTCTTGTATCTTCCATCACTTGTATCAGTTTCACTGCCCTTTTCTTAAAGTTCTTTATCTAGACATTTATCATGCACTTTGAATTAGCTGTGTGGGTTTTTATTTCAGAGAAATTTCAATTCTTGCAAGTCTCTCCTCAAAACCTTGCATGTATTTTCCTTATTTTGTCTCCTACTCTCTTCCTTTCTTAACTCCTTCCAGGAAGGCTTTCCAAATTAAGAACACGTAAAGCCTCTCTACATCTCAAGGTGTGTGATGTTATTTAGCTAGTGAACTAATCTGGCAAAGTAGGTAGTAATTGGCCCATCTCAAATGAAGAGAGAAAATCTGGCAAATAATATTTTACTCTAATCCATACGTGCTTATAGCAAGGTTTTATCTTGACAAAAAGATCCTCATCTTACTACGTATTTTTTCTTAGCATGAAGCTACCTGATGGTGAATATTCAGCTATTTGAAGATGAACTTAAAATTTAATACTGCTTTTGTGATGACAAATCAGAAGTTGACTTTACCTTTCTTACAGTTCTCCTTAGAATGAATTAAATAAATAAGAAACAAAATACTTTACAATTAAATTAAACTTTGTCTCCAGGATTACAATGTTTACCAGCCTATTATTCTCTGTCTGGTTTAGTGAACCAGCTTTCAGCCTGTACCACTGAGTAAATGGTCATACCCTAAATTCGTCTTTCCTAGAGGGTAGGAACATTAATCTGATTGCTAGGTTCAGACCAGGTTTTTTCCCTATGTTTTTGCTCCTTCTGAGTAGCAAACATATCCACTGAATTCTAACAAATTTTAAGCCTTCTAAATTCTAACAGATTTAAGCCTTAAAATCAACATGTGAATGCATTTGGCAAATTGTATGTGCATTCAGCAATAAGAGTTCTTTCTTCTGTTACCTGTTTACACTACAGCTATGGGGCAGAGAAGTCAACATACTAAGAAGTTCTTGGTGGGAAGCTTTAAGAGCGGTGTAAGGAATACACTTTGAGCAAACTTTTAGCCTACCTCACGTTTAGAAAAAGCATGGGTGCATGTAGTAGAGGCTGAAATACAGCAAAGTTTCATTTTACACCATCTTACTCTAACTTTTTAAAGCACTTATCAAAAAATAGCATGTACATGATTTCTCTTAGACAAAAACAGTAAGTTAACTTCATTGTAACTTTTGTTCAGGTTTGATTTGTTTTTGTGAGGCAAGAGTCTTGCTATATATGTAGCCAAAATGGGTCTCAAATCGTAACTCAGACATTTGAGTGCTGGGATTGTGTATGAATGTGTACCACCGCACCTGCTTTACACTGTATTTTTTGAGTCAGTATTTTGATAGATGAAAAGTATTTTTCAAGAGTGATTCAGGCCAAATCAGACCACCAGTACTGAAGAAATGGCACTGACTTTGATTTTAATCATTTGCAGCTATGTCGGCTCCCTCTGCGCCTGCCCTACTATATAGAGAGCAATTATTTCTATCTATAGCCAAGGAACTTTTATAGTTGAAGGAGATCTAAGAGGTGATTCAGGCTAAATTCTCATTTTCAGAAAGTAAACATAAAGGACTAAACACTCCACTTAAACACAGTCTCTAGTATGTATGAAAGAGCTAAGAGTAAACTCAGGTGACCTTTGCTTCTTCCACTGTTCAAAGACAGTCATTTTACACATATATTTATATTACCTTCTTAGGTAGACAGTAAACTTAAGCATAAGCCCCATAATTTGCATTCATATTGGTTTCTCCCAAATTTTAACATTTTTTCATAGTGATTCCCTAAATTCTGATGTTGAGCAAAAGGAGGGAGATAGATATGAAAACAGGCCTTTTCCTTCCCTACTTATGCAGCAATGGGAACATGGGCATCTATCTTTCTAATCCCTGTTGGTTTTGTTTGGTGGCACACAACTTTCACTAAAGCTTCTGGACTGACGAATGTCTTAATAAACAAAACTTGTATGAATTTTCATAATGTTCCCAATACAAAATAAGTTTCTTAAGAAAAACAAGATGAGCTAGAGACACAAGTTTCTGTGGTATTATGTTTTTTACTCATTTCAAAATCAATCAGTCCTTAAGTTTCAATTGTTCAGTCAACTGAAGCTAATATCAGTATTCATTTCTTTATTTATACAGTCTTAATGTATCTTAGGAATGCTCTGAAAAATTCATTTCCTAAGTGGAATAAATTTTTTTAGAAAAGGTTTTCAAAAATAGGACTAGCTTAAATACTCTGTACTTTTCCTTCTAACTGGTTTTTAAAAGATAAATACATTTTGCAGTAATTTTAAATTTATAGAAAAGTTGCAAAAACAGTACAGACAATGTTCATATCTAACAGACTTATCCATTTACTTATTTTTCTATAAAATGTGACCTCAAAGCAGGTGTGAAGATGAGTGAATGTAAAATTTTTCAAAGATGTATTGAATTCAACATGGGAGAATGACTCCATAGATTTAAAACAATAGTAGAGCTCTAACAGAGTAAATGCCAGTAACAAAATGGTTAGGAGGAGAATGTCACGACAAGAATCATTCACTTATTCAAAAGAGACATGAGTTCTCACTGTACTTCTGGTAGGCACTGGCTTCCAGTAGTGAACAGCAAGATGAGACCTTATCTGTTTTGGAGGACACTGGATATGTTCAAGGCAACATAGACAATAAGGCAGAAGTATGATAGTAGGAGAAGAGGGTTCTTTTATACTGCGACTGAGGAAGTTCTCTGTGAAAGGTATTTTGACTAAAAGAAGAAACTGCCCATATGAAGACCTGTTTTAGGCAGATACATAGAAGTATTTCTAGAAGGTGAAAGGCATGAAACATTTCACAGAAAGCCTCAGTCCACAGCACTGCTGTTGAGCAGAAAGTTTATCTGTTCTATACAACTCTTGGAAGACTCTGTACTGGGAAATATCAGTTATAAAGTCATCTTTGATCAATGGTTCTTCTTCCCACTTGCTACCACTGCCTTGGGCTGCTACAGAGGTTAGGCCAAAAGTTGAGGGAATTCTTCCCTGAAGACTCTCCCTGGCCTTAGAACTTGTACCTTCTGGCCACTAGGGTTTCTTTAGGAAATGGTGGTCACTTCCTGTATAGTGGAGTCACCAATCTGTCAGTCCCAAAAAGTATACAAAATTTAAAAGTGGCTTTTTGTAAACCGATTCTTAAACAAGTTGAAGGTCATCAGTTAACAAATACTTGCCATGTGAAAAGGAAATATCATAATATACAAAAAGTAACTACAAACAGCTAACTATTCTGATTATACACACACACACACACACACACACACACACACACACTATATATAAATTACAAAGAAGCACTATCCTAACAGATATTGAGGAGCCTTTTTTCCTCCCATAGAACAAGAAACCATGAAAAAGTAAAAATCAGGAAAAAAAAATTCCTAAAAAAGAGAAAGACAAAAAACCATGGGAGAAAAAGTAGTATAAAGGATCAATTCAAGAAGTTCCAGATCTCACCATACTGATTTATGATGACAGAGTAAAAAACACTGAGGAGGCAATCAAAGGACAGCACAAGAAAATCTTCCAAAGAGACAGGATATGAACTGCAAACTGTGCCTACTAAGTGCCCAGCAAATCACTGTGAAATGTAAAAACAAGAAGTCCTTGTCTGTTTTCAGAAGGAACCCTACTCCCCAGGTGAGCCAGCAGTGACTGAAAACAGGACTGACATGAGTCTCATTGGCTACACTGATGGTAGCAAAGTATCAAAAGTTCAGAGGGAACATGATTTAGGACCTATGATTAAAAACCTTGCCTAAGCATGGTAAATTCCTCATAATTAGAAAATTTATCTCCATAATACCTTGCCAAAGGAAGTTACATAAGAATATACTGCAGTAAAATAAAAGATGAAATCATGGGATCCAGAAAGACTTTCAACCCAGAGGTCTCAGAAGAGGAAGTCTCAGTGAGATGGTATAGTATAGTAGCCTTGAAGAGCCATCAAGTAGGAAAGAAGACTGCAAGATGGAGTTAGCCAGTAAAAGAAACATGAACTTCATGACATCTTGGAGAATACAGAACACAGTTGAAGAGGCCAGAGCATATATAATAAAAAGAAAAAAAGAAAGGCAAAGCATATGAGAAAAAACTTCATGAGAAACTGTCAAATGAAATGAAGCAGCATAAACATGTCAGTAATAGAGAAACAGAAGAGAAATATGGAAACAATTGAGTATTACATTATATCAGAATATATAACAGGTATAAACAACTGGGAATGATGGTTAGCAAACAAAACAGTGTAAATACTGACACAGCGATGATAATGATCATGCTCTTACTAATAGCTTATAAACTGAGAGGTTATAGAAGAAATATAAGAATATTAATTTTCAAATTCTTCATAAAAGGGAGGTAAATCAATACCATGAATGGAGAAAGGGATTAAAATGTCCCAAACTCCAATTTTTTTATACATTTTCCTTCAAAATTAGAAGAATCTTTTAGAAATTAGCCTTTCGTCTGGTGAAATATTTATCTGAAGTTCAAGGAATTCAAAAGTTTACTATCTTATTTTTCTTTATAAGTAAAAGTAAATAAATTTTTACTTAAAACAATGCACAGCACAATCTTACTTAAAAAATTTTTGTAAATATCTTTCTATGCACAGTTGTGCAATGTTGATGACCTCATTACTGGGTAGTGAAATTTTGAGTTAGTTTTTACTCTTTTATAATATCATATTACTTGATGTAAAATAAAAAAATAAGTTATTTTTTACAGAAACTTTAGAAGTCATGAAATTTTAATTGGTTCTACTCACCAATAGCTTTGGTATAATGTCTTGCTCCAAGCAGTAGTTCTGGGGCTCGGTACCAGAATGTTACAACCACTGGATCCAAATCTGCTAAAGGCTTCAAAGGTGAATTAAATAATCGGGCAAAGCCCATATCAGCTGTAAAATAATAAAAAATAGATAATGTTAAGTAAATAAATTTTTATAAATCTGATTAGTCTACTTTTACCATTGTTATTTAGTAAAATGAGAAAAAATGTGCTAAAATCCAGGGGAGAAAAAAACCATAAGACATTTTATCCTTTGGATAAGACTAAATACGTAATACAAGTTTGAGATCTTCATTCTTTTGGAACTACCTTCACCCAGATCTTTAACTAGGTTACAGACAAGCTCTGCTGTCAGAGGTCTCGAATGACCCTACTTCTCTGGGCAGATTTCTTCCCACCTGTCACATCATCACTGAGGCCAGAGTTCCTAGGTGGCATTTTCATGTACGGTTAGAGTAAGGCTTTCCATTATCTGCATCAATAAGCCTGTTTGCTGGTATGATCAGAAGCTGACTATATGTTAATTTAACACCATTATTTCTCTCCATTTATTTGGGTTGAATTTCACTAACTTAATTTTTAAGATCTTTAAGCTAGAAAAAATGACCTTTAGTCATCTAATTGAACCATATCTATTTTCAGATGAGTAAAGTGAGATTCAATATGTCACAAAATTGAACTGAGAGCTGGCTTTGAGCAGATACAGTTTGTGGCATTTAATAGTTTAAAACGTAACAACTATTTGGATATCACTTTTTGTCCTGCTAAACCATAACCTTCTTAAAGGCAAAACTGTCTTTTTTATTTTGCTACTGCTAACAGTATCACGTACAGGGTCATTACACATACTTTTGCCTAATATATGTTGAATGACCACAATTCATACCACCTATTCAAAGTTTTCAAGATTCATTCACTACTGGGCATATTTCATTTCATCTTCCTGTATACATATTTTTAAGTGAAGTAAATTCTCTCCTAATTAAAGAAGGAAAAGAAATCTTAAAAATTAGTAAAGAATTAAAACAAGTTAATTACTAAATACTGATTTACAGAAGAACTAGTATTTCTTCTTAAATATGAAGGCTTTAAGACATAATGTTGCCCAAAACTGCTAACATCATATGCTTTACAGAGAAATCTAATTCCAAACTATTTTGAGATTTTCCCAAATCAAACAGTAAAGAACACATTTATATCTACTCTTTGTCTTTTCTGTTTTGCAGATCTTGAACTTGCATTTGAATTTGATGCCAGCAAATCAGATTGGACAGGCTCTTTAAAAGACCACCAAAGGACTTATACATCAGACGACACCAGCATAAGTACTAACTAGGCCTGGATCTCAAGCAAGGCCAATGCCTTGGCATACACTCTAGTGTATCATATAACCTCACAACTATGAATTTGTAAAGCTTGTATCACTAAAGAGTATTTCAAGAGTAATTAGAAGTGCAAAGTGAGATTTGGGGTTTTATAAGGAAGAATAGGGAAGAAGGGTTAAGAACACCCAAGTTTTTCTTGGTTTGGTAAAATGATACAAGTCAGCAAATAGTTCTGATGTATATTAAACCTTACAAGCAGAAATTACTATTACTTTATTATATGCTCTCACAATCCTGCTACTTTCAAATTAACATAATTCTACTCATACACAAAACAAACTAAATATAAGTGACAAACACAACTTAGAATGGACAATGAAAAAAATAACGTTAGGAAAAATATATTTAATTCTAGTCTTACGGATTATTAAATAAGAAGTGGGTAAAATTTTGCCTTGATATATAAGAAAACAGCTATCAGAAAATGTGTCAAGTATAATGCCCATTAACTTTTTCCCATCAGGCAAAGGTCTACAACTGCAGGATAGTCTTATCAGAACTTAAGGTTCTGTACCTATTTGGCTGTAGAGTTTGGAAACCTCAATCTAGATGAAGTCAAAAGAGGATGCTCTCACCCAGTAAGGTTCATGTGAACATATCTGATGGCAGAATTATCAGTATACTGTATGCCCTTGCAAGTCAAGGTGAGGATGGCTTCTAACAGGGATAGAAGCCACTCACCTCAATAGGCTGTGGTTAATGAAAGCAGAGGTTTCTAGGAAACTTGCACAGCTTGTTTTATAATTAGAACACTTTAGTCGCTAAAGAATGTCTGACACTTTTTCAAGAGTGAAACATTTTTCACTTTTATGTATACTTTTTAGAAATGATTTGGATCATATGGAACTACATGAATATATGCATACTATTACAGCAAAAATTAGACATGTCTGCCTACAAAGTTTTTAAAGAGTGCTACGCTGTGACTTATCAAAGATATAACATACCAATTTTTACTCTTCCTCGCTCAGGACCTTCACCCATAACTAAAATATTAGCAGGTTTCTGTGGAAACAAAATAGTGTTTTTTTTCAGTAGACAGTAGTGGTTTCTTTTAAATAGAAAATATGCTAATATAACATAAATCCACCTTTTAAAAAATCGGGTTTACTAAAAATTAAAACCAAATACAGGAAGTCACAAAAGGAACTGTACATGTATATATATGTAAAGCAGTATGCAGATTTCATCAAGGCTCAGATCTGGCACTGTTCTTCTCCATGAAGAGGTAAGGCTTTCCTTAGCCTTTTTATTAGCCTGTTCTTATTACTATGGGGGATCTGAGAAAAACTTCATATTGGGGTTCCTTTTCCTTCTTTCAATTATATGAAATATTCTGTGACTTTAAGGAAAAATAAATCTGTAAAAAGATCATTTAATATAAAGTAGTAAATTAACTACAGGTAAGGAGTCATGTGATATTCTTTTTGGAAAATACATCTGTATTTATGTTTAAATAAATATAGAGAAGTTTATAGTCTTTTGTAATAAATTAGTGTAGTAATAGGAATTTTTTGTGACAGAAATGGTTATTTTTATTTTTAAATAAAAAGGAAGATAAAATTTAAAGTGAGATTTTTATCAAAGTAATATACTAAAATATACCAAGTAAACTGTCACTGTCACCTACAACCTGTTACGATAGTATCTCCAACTCCAGTATATTAAGATTTGCCACTTTCTTGAGCAGAAGGAAAAAGAGGAAGTAGAAAATGAAAAGGGGGAAAGGGAAGCGGGAAGATAGGAAAAGGAAGAGATCTTAGGTTTCCTCTCCAAACTCTACTTATTCTATCCTATCTACTTGATCTAATTTTAATTCTACCAGTCTGCTAAAGTGAAGCTAGGTTAGAATGTCTCTTCAAATACTGACTAAAGCAATCTTAAAGTCAAATGAAAGCTTTTAATGAAAGTTAGTTACAGTGGTGACCATTTCACAGGCTTCCCCAACTATATTCAGGGATGCCTCCTATGCTCTTACTTATAATCTATAGTATATTATTCTACTAACTACCAAAGGTCCAAATTACTTTTTTACAACCTGCACAAAAAATCTTTTACTCAAATGGTAATAAAGAGCTAAGAAGTTAACAATTCCTACAATTTTCAAGTTAAAGAAAGTAGGCATCAAAGAGATTAAATAAATTGCCCTGAGTATACTCAGCAAGACTAGGGTCAGCAGCAGAATCTATTGTCTCGTAACAGTCCCAATATGTCATACTGAAAGTAATTTTATGTAGCAAGCATTTGAATTAACACGTATTGCTGTAAGGTTTTATTCAAGAAGGAAATTCCAGAATCTCTATCATAACAGTAAAGTACCAAAAGGTGAGAACAGCACTCATAATAGTCCCTGTGAGGTACAGTCAGGTACTGCCCAGATAAAACTGCTTCTGTGTACATATTAATTAACACTGGGTTGATCCCTGCAGTTTCCTAGGGCCCAGACTATTTCAAAAGGAAGCCAGAGTTCTGAGATAGTACACAATGCTGACGGAGAAGGAAGGCAGTATTGCTATTTGGCTTGGGAAAAGCTTGTTTTCAGGTCATGATGGGGGCTGTCTCTAGACTGTACTTTCATGTCTATGCTAGAATGTTTCTCCCCATAGGCAAACGCTTCCTAAATGCATTCCTCCCCTTAACTCCATTTTGAATCTCTTCACATCATTTCTATATTCTGTACCATGGCCAGGTTTATCGTTCTAAAAAACAAGTCTGGTTACATCCCTGTCTTGTAAAGAAACTTCAACAGTAACATAGAAAATTATTATAAGATTAGGAAAAGGAGTACTTCACAAATTGATACGTAGATGGTGATCAGAATTAGGATTTGAACTGTCTGTAAGATTAGAAGTGTTTACGTGATAGACATATGGATGAATTTTTCTAAAAATTTCTTTGAATACTTTACAACAATCACTAAAATATTATTTCAACTTTGCTCAGTCCCACCACATCTCTGAAGAACATTCACTCCTTGCAATGGGATACAAGTCACTGCATGCTGGTTCCCATGACCTCCAGCACCACCCTCCACTGCTCCCACATACATCTTTATGATTTCTTTAACTAGGCTGTGGCCTCCTTTCAAACATCACTGTCATATCATGTCCCAAAGGACCTTTCTTCTGCAAACAAAATTTGATCACCCCTTAATGACAGAATTGATTAAAACACTGAATATAAACAGTTCGCATCATAAAGGTGCACAGTCCCTTTGCCATTCATCAACACTCCTCTTCATCTCACTATACCCCTCCCACATCGCAGTACTTACTGCAGAAGTATAAGCTGATTAATTTATCTACTGTGATGGATTTTTCTAGAACTTCAGTGTTCAATCTTAAAAAAAAAAAAGTACCTCCGCATTTCACAAAATACAACACATACACAGATACATCTCTCTTGCTTCTATTTTAGATGAAGTGGAAAAGATCTCTTTCTTTTTTGGAATTCACTTACTCATTTGGTATCTAAGCCCAGATCTAAGAAATCCTGGGATGGTGTGCCTGGCTAGTCTGGCACTAGGCAAAGCAGAAAAACTGTGGCTTTTCACTGCAGATTCCTTTCATTCTAGACTCACTGGACTAATGAAGTTCTAAAATCTGGGCTTGAGTTGAGGAATAAACAGATTCTCTGTCAGTGTCTAACATGGTAGTAGAATGTAGATCCAAGCTCCAGTAAACAAAACATTTGTTTGTTTTGCAGCTCTTTACCTAGTACATGATCTGAAACTGGTCTTAAAGGCTAAAAGCCAACAAACCAGCATCTCAGTTTTCTCTCAACAATGCCTCTACTTTGAAGTTAAGATTCAGTTTGGCCATGATATATTTATAAAAGAAAGTGACCTTAAGTGTTATTTTAATAACACGTTATAAACAATGGGTCCTACTTCACTTTATTTTCTCCGGTAACATTTCACATGTTTTAGAGCATCAATCTGATTTTAGTAGACAATTTTTTTGTAAAATATAATGGAAATCAAGGAAAAAGGCAGGAAAGGCCCTAGGGATGATAGCTACTCTTATCAGTGTTCGAACTGCTGCTTAGTCAGTACTGAGGGAGGCTTCAGAAAACTTAATAATGTTTCAATATTTAATGCCATATTGAAACAATACTCTCCAAGGAAATTAATTTCTTAATAGATTTCTTTCCTTTCTTTTTTTGTATATCACAGCAGAATTTGCTAACAGCTCTAGAGCTAAAACTTCCAAGTGTTAACAGTTGAAGTAGTTAGTCATAACAATAGTTTTGGTAAGTTATCTTTTGATTTTTAAAATATGTTATCAAACACAATTACCTTGAAAGACTTCTGCTGTGACATTCTACCAAGATGTACATTTCATTAAACTGTACTTGCCATGGAGACCATCAGTCCAGTATAACTTAAAAGTATTATGACATCAAGGCAAGACCTTCATACACAGGTATGTTATGCACAGAAACAACTATAGAACATGCATTAGAGCCTACAGAATATGCATTACTGCCTGGTATAAACCAACAAGTTATTACTGTCTGAGGATAAGGTATACTTCTCTTATGTTATTAATCGTTGTGTTTGTGTCTGCTGATGGGGGGGGACATCTAACTGTAATAAAAAACCTGACTTGTTCCATAGTCTGATGGCTTCTTTTTCTGCTGCTGTGCCCCTAATAACTCACTGGTATTTCCTAAAGCAGAAGTTTGGATTGCAGACATAACCACTCTTACAGGAGGTTCACATTCTCCAGAGTTTGTTATTTGAGGGAGTGTACTGGCACTCAGCAGAGATGGTAAATCAGTTCAAGTTTAGAGGGCAACTCTGATGGAAAAGTAAGGACTACAGGGAGCTCAATCTAGAGAAGACAGGCTGATCATTCATCATAGCTCTCTGACATTGCATGGGAATGGAGAATGGTGACATGCCTGTCAAGTTCACTGGATCAACTTTATTCTTAGGAATGAAGAATCTTTATGTTTACTAACGGGACAGAAGGGAGACTTAGCCAACGGAAAAATTTGATTCTTCATGGATCTCCAAAAATAGATAACAATCCATAAAAAATCACTGTCAGGGCTTTTCTCTGAGATCTGTCCAGAATTAAACCTTCACAAATATTGTAAATAACAACCTAAGGGCAAACTTTCTACTAAATGATGACTTTGTTCTAAGAGTTTGGTTATGAATCATATCATACAGGTGAAGTATCCTATAATTGAAAGGCTTGGAACCAGAAATCTTTCAGATTTTTGGCTTCAATTTGGATTTTGGAGTGGGGAGGGAAGGGAGAGGAGATAAGGGATAGGGAGAGTACTTTGGGAAAGGAGCCAACGTCTTAACATGAAATTTACTTATGTTCCATATACATGAAGCCTGAAGGTCACCTTATACAATATTTTTAAGAATCTCATGGATGAAACAAAAAGTTTTAAAATGTGGAATTTTCTAGATATAGCACCATTCTGGAATTTAAGTTTTGAATTTTGTAGTGTTTTAGATTTTGGATTTCTGAATGAGGGAAACACATATTGAATGAATTCTGACACACACACACACACACACACTATACATATGTGTATATATCAGAAGTCCTATGAAATTCAGAGGCAAGCAAGTTTTACTGTACATATATTTGATAAAAAGAAGCAGTTTTATTGATATCTTTTAAAAAGTTACATTATAGACAAAAATCTAGAAATTCAATAAATATGGTCTAGAAGATATTTTTTATAACATAGTTTTTCACTTTTTCTTCAAGGCTTAAAGGTTTTTCCTTCTAATACTTAACTTACTTCAGAATTATTCCTGATGATCTTTAATTTGAAGGAAAGATTATCAGCTTTCAGTGAAGTTTCTGTCCTTTGCATTGAAAATTTGAAAGAAAAAAACATATAGAAGAAATCTCAATGATTTCTGCTTCCTAAGCACAACATGAATGTTATGATGATACTATTCTCCAGAGCAAACAGTTCAGGTATTATACATTCATTCATTCATTCATTCATTCATTCATTCATTCATTCATTCATTCATTCAATTACCTAATAAAGAGGCACTTAGAGACAGGTAGCTAGTTTCTGCCCTCAAATAGGTCACAGTCTAAATTAGATGGGTACGGTTAATTCAGACGAGAGTATCAAAGATCTGACTGCTGGAATATAAAGGACAATGCAGGTGTCCTAAGGACTCATGGAATAGTCATATACCTGGGCTTGCATTAGGGCACAAAAGTAATAAAGTATCACACACTGACAAAAACCACTGAGCAGTGACTGGTTTTGACTTGGGGAAATACAATCAGGTTCTTTGACATCTTGAAAGCAAATCTAGATATTTAATAAAATAATAACTTCATGGGAGTAATAATGCTAGGAACAGATTTCATAACTCCCTCATACTTTCCTCAAATTCACTGTAACATATCATGTGCTTTCATTTCATGTGCTTTTTATCAGGTACTACAAAGTTAAACTAAAATGGTCTTTCATCAAAGTATCACCAAAACATTTAAAATAATAAATGTAGATCACATTACTGCTCTAAGGCTGATATGTTTAACTCTTCTATCTTTTTGGTGAGAATGTAAACTAGTAAAATCAGTTTACATTCAGAAATCAGTATGGAGATTCCTCAAAAAACTTAAGATAGAAATTTCATTTGACCAGCTATTCCCATTCTAATATCTTTCCAAGAGTTAAAATCATTATTTTACAGAGGTACATGATACTCATGTTTATAGCAGCACATTTTATAATAACTAGATCTTAAAATGGCATATACATACATTCATCAACAGATGAATGGCTAAGGAAAACGTGGTATTTATCCACAACGGAGTACTACATGCCATAAAGATAAGCTAGAGGCATTCAGAGGTAAATATGCAACTTGAGACCGTAATGTTAAGTAAAATAAATCACACATAGAAGCTCATATATCACATGATTTCTCTTACACAATAGATAAATAGAAGGGCAAAATAGAAGAGCAATGGCCAGGGATTTAGCTCAGTGGTTCCAGTGGTGCCTTGCAAGCAAAAGGTCCCGAGTTCGATCCCAGTAACAACATACCACAGTGCCGGGTGTGGTAGCTCACACATGTAATTCCACCACTCAGGAAGCAGAGGCAGGAGGATTGCTGTGAGTTCGAGGCTTGCCTGGGCTACATAGAGAGCTCAGGGGGACCCTGAACTATAAAGCAAGAACCCATCCCCCCCAATAAAGAAAGGCAATATATAAGACATGGGGAGTGGTTCAAATATTTCCCAAAATTACATATGCTGTTGTTTCAAAAACATTTTAATGCTAATTTGTTTCATTTATACTACTAGTTTATCTTAGTTCATTAAAAACAAAATCCTTTTATTTGGTTTGTTTCTTCTTTGTAAGAATCTTTGGTTTATATCTTCTTAAGTAACTATTTTAAAGATAACAATACAGAATTTATTTACTTGCTACTCTGTTATGAAATTTCATTATATTATTCCATAAGACTGCTACCTTTAAAATCCATGAGTTTTCAACTAGAAAACTTTTAAATTGTTTCTTTTAGGCAACTGAAAAATAACACAGTAGTTATGCTAAAAGATCAAGATGCAATATAACCTCTCATTATCACTAATGCTAAAATCATTTACTTACTGACTCAGAGACTACCACAGCAACATTCACTTCAGGAACAAGGGAAGATGGATGCAGATATCCATAGCATAGCAGTCAAAATACACTTTTAAGTTTCCAGGCACAGATATTAACTTATGATTTTTTTTTTTTTTTTTTTTTTTGCAGTACCAGGGATTGAACTTGGGTCCTTGTGCATCCAAGGTTGGTGCGGTACCACTTGAGCTAAATCCCCGGCAGATATTAACTTATTTATCCTTGAAAAAGAATGTGTATGCAATACAGTATTGATATGTATTTGTATATTTTCTAAAGTGGTATTGTTCCAAATCTGACTCATTAATTGCACTTTTTGTAAAGCTGCTAACTTTTACAATACAATTTTAATAAACTCTAATAAAATCAAATAAAAAAGAAACAGTAATGGCTCCTTCCACAGTAACAACATTAAGAAAAACAATGCACTTTAAAGGAAAAGTATTTAGGGGGAAGCACTACAAAAATGCTTTGACTTTTAAAATAGTAAAAAGTGTCTGCACAGCAAGAAAAAACCATCAGCAGAGCAAAGAGACAGACTACAATGTAGGAAAAAATTTTACCAGCTGTTTCTCAGATAAAGGACTAATACTATCTAAAATATATAAAGAAGTTTAAAAAATCAGGTCCCCCAAATTAAAAAACCTAATTCAAAGATGAACAGACAATTTTCAGAATAAGTAGAAACATCAAAGAAATGTATGAAACAATGTCCAACACTGGTCATTCAAGAGATGCAGATGAAAACAACACTGCGAGTCTCATTCTAGAAAGAATGGCTGCTATTAAGAAATAATTGGGATGGGGACTTAGCACAGTAGTTTTGGGGCCTGACTTGCAAGTGGAAGGTCCTGAGTTTGATCCTCAGTTCAAAAGGGGTGGGGGCAGAGAGAGAGAAAGAGAGAGACAGACCAACCAGTGTAGACTGGTATAACCACTGTGGAAATTAGTGTAGAGCTTCCTCAAAAAATTTGCATTAGAGGTACCATCTGACCCTGCTGTTTCCCTGGTGGGTACATACATGAAAGAATAAAAGAATAATACCACAGTGACATATGTGCACCCATGTTTATAGTGGCACAATGTGTGATAGCTAAATTTTGGAAACAACCCAAAAGCCTGTCAACTGGTAAGTGGTTTTTCTATAAAATGGCATTAAATAAGATATTTCTATAAATAAGATGTGGTTTTTCTATAAAGTAACAAAAAGAAAGATAAATCTGAGACATTTGTAGCTAAATGGATGCATCTTGAGGCCATATTCATAAATGAAATAAATAGGACACAGATGCTTAAATACTGTATCTTTTCTCTAGTATGAGAAACTGAAGGTGTATATGAGGTCCAAAATGTATGGTAGGTATTGTGCAATTGGAAGAAAATTTCAAAGGGGAAGGAAAACTGAAGAAGGGGCAGGTGTAAGTAAAGCAGGGAAAGAAAACATTTGATGGCAAAAAGAACATGAAATAAAGCTTACACATTAGAGAGTGGGAGGTTGAAGGAAGGGCAGAGGGATGGGAAAAAATCAACATGTATCATGTACATATACATATTCTCAATGATGAATGTGATCATAATGTACACCTAAAATGTACCAATAAATTTAATAAGGGAAAAAATAGATTCCATTTGGCTGAAGATTTAGATCAATGGCATTATACCTGCCTGGCAAGCACAAGGTCCTGAGTTTGATCCCTGGGACTGAAAAAAATTCCATTTTCTTTCATTAGAAGTTTAATCCAACTTACTAAAAATAAATTTATATTCAAATGTGAAAAGCACTGTAATGACATTAGAATAATTTTATGTGTTAGATATTCACAATAGTAAGCAATAATGTTATTTTGTGTTGTCTTACCAAGTATTACTCCTCCCCAGATGTTTCTATATTATTTTACTAACTATATTATATTCCCCTATTAACAAAATGGTTGTGTCAGCCCCAGGCTTTTTCATACTAATCATACTGATGCTTGCTATTGAAATCTTTGTTACATTACAGTCTTTTTACTCTCTCAAAGCCTTGACACATAAATGAAGTAATTTTATTGGTAATAAAATCTCAAAGTAGATTGTAAAGTCAAATAATGCCAACAGTATCACTGGTCCTAACCTAGACTTTCTGTGTATTATTTTCTAAGTTTCAAAGGTAATACATACATGCTAACAGGCTAGAATTTGCAAAATTGAAACCCACAGATAAAAAGTGATTCATAATCTTTAAACAGATGACTACTATAAACATATTGCAGTATATGTTTTTGTTGTTTTCTTCCACCTAAAACTAACTTAAAGAGCTTGGAATGTAGCTTGTGGTAGCATGATGCTGGCCCTACCAATCTCTAGTAATTCCCTGAAACCTCAAAACACAAAAACTTAGCTATGAATATAGTTAAGACTCTCACTTAAAATCATTCCTCTGAAAAAAAATAATAAATTAAAAACAGTATTCATCTGATGTAGATTCACCATAATTATGTAATTCATCTCCTATTAAATGATTAAGGTTGGCCCTAGTTCCTTAGTTAAAATACTGTGTAAGTGAAATATTTTTGCATGTATCTACAATAAATTTCTAAAAAGTCAAATTTCTGTGCAGATTATAAACACTTTTAAGGGTTTAAGATACAAATTAACAGATTTTGCCCATGAAAGAAAAACTCAAGTGTTACATAGATAAATTCAACACCTATTATGAAAGTAACACTTTGAAATATGATCAAACCAATCTTCAAAACCAAAAGCAATATGTACCTGTATCATAAACCCAACATCATAAGATTGTATAATTTTAATTGACTTGATATTTTAATACTATAATGAGTTTAATATTTTAATTTGTATATCTTTTAGTGACTATTCATGACATTCACTGTAGTTTTTTTGCTTTTGTGATGTCTTTGGTCTAAATTAACGTATTCAAATCAATTCCCTATATTCTAGATAATAGAAGATTTTTTGATTACTTTTACATTTGTTGAACATACTACTTTTCTCTTGCAACTAATACTACATTTAATATTCTGTAAAAGATTTTACTAGTGCTTTTATATTCAGCTTATCCATCATATCCTTAGTGATAATTGTCACTTCTTAGGTATTTACCTTGACCTTTAGTTGGACTACATGTGCTAATTTTCTTATACACATTTCACATCCTGTGATGGGATTTTAGTATAGGTTAAGATATAAATAATGAATGTTTTATAAGTACAAACATTTTTCTCCCTGCTGACAATAATGATCTCCTTACTTACTGTGAAATGACTTCTGGTTCATCATATAACAAGTTCTCATAACAGTGTGAATCTATTCACACAATATTTACCACTTCTGGTACTTTTTAAATGCATACATTTTTTTTCCTTCTCAAATACTTTTGTAAGAAAGTTAATTTTTAATACAGTTAAGAAAATATAATTAGCTACCCAAATTCAAACACATTTTTTGGTATATTTTCTTTCTTTTATTGATGTGACTTTTACAAGACATTTTATTTCAACTAATTTACAATTTTTTAAAACTTAACTTTGTAACACTATTACTTTAACTTACCATAAAGTAATTTTAATGACTATACAAAAGTTCATCTTTTCCATACATGTAAAATATTGTGTTCAACTATTTCCTAGGTGCTAGATAGATAAATGTTTTCCAGTCTGTCATTACCATTAATTCTGTCATGGCCTTTTCATTGTATTTATAACATGCTTAAAGGAGTTTATAAAAAGAACACTAGATTGAAGTGACTCAATATTTTTTTAAAGTCCTTGATAATTTTTACTTTCTAGACAGGCTGTCATTTATGTCACAGCATTTCACCTACTTGGAGTATAAACATTTTGTTAAGCTCTCCTGGATCTTATTTATAAATGTTTTATTTTAAGACATACATGCATGAATATCTATATGTGACAGTGGTCTAGGATTATGTTATTTTTAATCATGTTTTGTATCAGTGTTATGCTTTACACAAAGTTATTAAGAAAAATTCTTTTGTACATTCTACAAGTTTCTATAGTGAAGTGTTTTTTGTTATGAATGACACTTTTGCATCAGTAACATTTTTTAAAGGTAGCCTTGTGGCAAATGTCCTTTCTTCCATAGTTTCTGCTCAAATTAGTTGTTCTACCTCTTCTAGGGCTAATTACAGTTGTTTGGACTTAGTTTCAAAATATTCATTTTATGTATGGGTTGCATAAAACCTAAATAATCAAATAACCACTAAAGGAATTTAAAGAAATTAACCAACCCTACTTTCAGTGCACCAAAATAGAAGTTTAGATGACTTTCCCTGACCTTTCAAGGAACAATTACTGTGATAGTATAAAATGATAAAGAAAATTCTCTGAGGCCAATACAATCACACAAAATAGTACAAAGCAATATGCAAACAGGTTATTGACAATCTCACTTATAAATACAAAGTAAAATATTAGCAAAGGGAATCCAATAGTGACTAAAAAAAGAAAACTATGTCCAAGTAGTGTTAACCCAGTGATGCAAGGAAACTTTACATGAGAAATAAAATAAAATCTTACAAATGTAACTTACCACACTAACATATTAAAGAAGATAACTTTAGATCACCTTGAAAGATGTAGAAAAAAAGTATATAATTTTTAAATTTAGAAAAAAGAAACACCTTTAACTTGATCTTTAACCTGGTTTGTAACCAAAACTTCAGAACATGTAATAGTGAAATTCTGTAATTTTTGGAAAGACAAAAACAATATCAATTCTATGATGTGCCACTGTGTTAGTACAAGGACCTAGCCATAACTATTCAGTAAAAAAGGAAAACATGTTTTATGGATTTCAACTTTCTCTCCTTTTAAAATTTTAGTATATCTCCAAATGAGATGAGTCTTATAAATCTGTGGTACAATAGTGAAATTGTAAGCATTATTTTTTTCTTGTGAAATATAATGGAGCTTTCAGTTTTTCAGTCTTTGCAGCAAAAAAGATATATATGCTTAGGAAACATTTTTTATGTACCCCAGATTCTCAGGTGAAAAGCTATTGAGGAATTTAGTAAGAGTAATAAAATGTGATTTTTTTTTTTTAGAAGGATCACTCTGCAGATATTAGATCAAACAAGCTGAAGACTACCAGCCGGCAAGATCACTAAGGAATTTTTGCACTATCTCAGGATCATATATAGACCAGCAGTGCTGGAAATGAGCAGCAGGGCCAAGGGACAAGTGGGGGAATCCAAGAAATTGAATGTGTAGAATGTGGCATTAGATACTATACGGTAAATAAGCAGAGATTAATGAAATGAACAAAGTGAGCGTAAACCAACTAGTACTCCTGATGCCCAGTAGAGAAATCCAAATCTGTATCTCAGCAACAGAATCCAAAATCCCCATGTTAACTGTGACCTGGCTTACTGGACTGATCTAGGACCACTAGGCTTGACAAATTCCAACATCTCTGCTCAGCTTGTCTTTCCTCTTACGGTCTTTTCTCCTGAACGCCTCTTCTTACTGAAAATAAGTATTATTATTTATTTTCTTTTAAGAAAAGACACAGGCAAGTGATTGGGTTCAAGTGTCAGTTACACTACATTCAAATCTGAGTTACAGAAGTTCTTAACAGGCTACATGAGAGAGAGATACATTTTGAATCTAGAGCTGACAATACATTTATTCATTCAATCAACTTATACTGTGCATCCAATATGTACTTCGTGACATTCTAGATAGTGATGGCATAGCAGTAAATGTTGGAAATGAACCTCCAAACTCAGTTTGTTGGTGCAGGTAAAAAAGCACTCAGACACTGAGAAATCTTGAAAGGGCACAAGCTGTAGCAGGTCTCCAAGACAAAAGACTGCTGCCTTTTTTTTTTTTTTTTTTTTTTTTTTTGAGACAGGGTCTCGCTTTGTAGTTCAGGCTGGCCCTGAACTCACTGTGTAGTCCAGGCAAGCCTCGAACTCAGCAATCCTCCTGCCTCTGCCTCCCGAGTGCTGGGATTACAGGTGTGAGCTACCACGCCTGGCACTGTGGTATGTGGTACTGATTGCTGGTGGGCATGAGGCAACACACCCAGCATTGTTGTCTGTGGTTACCGGATCGAACTCAGGACCTTGCGCTTGCGAGGCAGGTGCCGGAACCACTGAGCTAACCCTCTGGCCCCAGAGAGTACATTTTGTTTCCTGTACATCAAGTTGCCCATATCTTAAGGGAAAGAACATTGTCTTGTTTATATGGGAAATGGTAAGTTCTCTCATTCTATCAAACAGGAGTAACTCCATCGTGGACTCTAATCCATCCTAGATAGCTCTTCCTGAACACATGAAATTACAGAAAATGTTTGCTCAGTTCCAATCCTGGAAATTACAGAATATGTTTGCTCAGTTCCAATCGCAAAACAAATCGAAGTTAGCTTATCACTGGCCAAGAATTTTCTTTTCTCCATATTCCTCAGCTCTGCTATTCCTTCTCAGATGTGCTGCTCTCTGAATTAGCCAATCAGAATAGATTGTGAACCTCCAAGCCAATGGGAAAGATGTCAGCTGCTCCTCACATGGTAGGGATAAAAAAAGGGCAGCAGTGGTCTGGAGATTTAGCTCAGTGGTTCTGGCACCTGCCTCGCAAACTCAAGGTCCTGAGTTCGATCCGGTAACCACAGACAACAATGCTGGGTGTGGTGGCTCATGCCCACCAGCAATCAGTACCACATACCACAGTGCTGGGCGTGGTGGCTCGCACCTGTAATCCCAGCACTTGGGAGGCAGAGACAGGAGGATTGCTGAGTTCGAGCCTTGCCTAGGCTACATAGTAAGCTCAGAGCCAGCCTGAACTACAAAGTGAGACCCTGTCTCAAAAAAATGTACTTTCTGAACATTATGCATTATAGCACTAATGCTTCATTTAAATCACTACCCAAAAGAAAAACCTATAATCTAGCCTCATTTTATACATGAAAAAAGTAATAGAGGTTAATTCTTCCCAAGGTTATATAATTAGGTGGTAGATCCAAAAGTCAATGAAACATGAGAAACACTGTGAAAGGCGCCAAATTTTTCTTCTTCAGCCCATCAAAAAAACTGTAGGATTCTCCATTGCTCCCTGTCATATGCAACTCTTTATTTTTCTTAATTTCTCCTTTTATTATTCTCTACTTTTCCCTATTTTTCTTTGCTTTTAGATATCCTCTCTCCTTTCTTCAGTATGACAGTTGAGTCAACATCAGGTTTTACCAGCTGGTAATCAAAGAGAGAGGACAAAAGACAAAATAGTAAGCCCAAAGGATGAGTATTAGGAATTACAAAGTACAACTCTATTTTCTAAAGAACACAGCTATATAGGAAGTCTACAGCATAAATAGAAAGTTACCCATATCAGAAATGTTTAAGCAGACAGGATGGTTATCTGATTACCAGTTTTATGAAGAATTACCCACCCGGTAGGACTGTAATGCTTATTACAAAGATGCCTTTCCACTTTAAGGTCTGCTACCCTATAAAACTAGGGAAAATAAAAAATTGTCTTCATTTCAAAAGACATGTTTGTATAAAAAGATTTTTAGGCTTGGTTAAGAAACATTAGCTAATGAACATTCAACTGTCTATATATAGGCATCTTAAATTATACTGACCTAATTTATAAGCTTATTTGTGATTTGAGAAGACAAAAAAATGCAAGAAATCTTAGAAACTCTGATATTTATTTTAAAAGAGTTTGGAATCCTAAAGTTACATATCAATAATTATGGCATAAAACATTACATATACATTAAATAATAAAAATGGACATACACCATTATAGTAAAGTGGTCACTGTATAAAGGGAAAGTAAAATTCACCTGTACTTGAAGAGCATAAGAGTCTTAATAAAACATTTTTGAAATAGTCAATTCAGTAATTGTTGGTGATTTTACAACTGATTTTACCTCTGGAAACGTCTATTAAATCTAAAAAACAATCTGTGCTTATTAAAAAAATAGTTACAAAAATTTACACAGAATCTTAACTTTTCGAGGTTGAAGTGATTTTGCAATATGGCTAAGCTCCTCATATTTGTTCCTGTGGGAAGACTTACTTTTCTCCTTTATTAGATCATTTCTATTTGTTTGTATCCAGTAAAGAGATAAAGCCTTCAAAGTGGAAAAGATTTAATGAAAGATTTACATAGCTATGGGCACCAATAACTTTGAATAGTCTTATATAAAAATTGTAGCTAAGATAAGAGAAAATCTTTTCTAACACATTCCTTCTTTAAAGATTACTTTTGCAAATCTCCAGAAATCTAGAAAATAGTACAGTACTGTCAGGTCAGACTCATCACTAGAAAGTCAGGCTAGGATACTAATTTTTATAACCTTTTTCACAATATCATTCAGATAATTGTGAAACCTTCTTTGGAAAAATCATTTCTTGATATTCTACAAACAGGCTTCTTTTTGCTAAGTGACAGTCCAAGGGTCAAAAGAAAAAAATGAGGAGCCCATCATTAAATAATAAATAAGATACATCTTATCAGATGTAGGCTGAGATATAGTACATTTTTGTCTCTAATAATATGATTCAAAAGTCTGTTAAACAAAGCCTTTTTAAATCAACATGTTTTTTAAAAACTTTAGAAAAATGAAAGCAATTATGAACACTATCACATAAAGAATATTAAAATGGAGAAAATATATATCTCACTTAAAATTCTATTATGTATTTTTATTCAATTTCCAGGATATACAGAAAGATCTCAAAGAAACGTAAAAAAAAAAAATCTTAGTATTTACAATAACCATTCTTAAATGGTGAGCAATTCAAGTAAGTTTCCAGGACTGTACGGACAAAAATGTCTGAAAAGACTCCATCATAAAGAAATGTAGACATAATATACAAATTAAATGATTTTATTATTGGTTTATAACCTGCTGATAAGCATGTATGTTATCTGCAGTAAATGTCACTGAAATAAACTGGGTCACCTACTTAAAATTAATAGAATGTAATCCAGTTTATGTGCTTAATATCGAAATTAAGCAAATGAATAAACATGTTTACTAAGAAACCAAAGATATTCTTTACAATCCATGTGTTTATAGAAGGAAAACTGAGCTGGGCATGATGGCACACACCAGTAATCCCAGCACTCAGGAGGCTGAGCCAGGAGGATCACTGTGAGGGTCAAGGCCAGTCTGAGCTATATACTAAAACCCTGTCTCAACAATACAAAACAGAACAAGGCAAAGAAGAAGAGGAGGAGGAGGAGGAGGAGGAGGAAAGAAAATTGCCTGGTTGGTCATTCAAGACAATTTTATATCATGACTATTCATTGTCAATGGTAACTAAACTTAATGTACATCTAATGGAAGTATGCCTTAATCAATTGTTACTAAAACTATGTTTTATCTTCAAGGCTAAATTTATGGTTCTAGTCCTGTGTGTTTTGTTTGCTACCCAATTAAACAAACTAGAACATTTACAATTAGAGTAAACCTTCTGGAGTTCCTAATAAATGAAGCAAATCTCAATTAATGAGTAATGACTAAATCTAACAATTACAAAGGATCTTTCTTCCTTAAAAAGCTCTGCTTAAGGATCCCTGCTGAATATTCCCCTGACCATCACACTGAGGGAGCTGCACACAGAGCAGGGGCATGCAACAGTTAGCACAGAGCTCCGAATGCAGGCTCCTCTCTTGCCCGCTGCTCCACTCCGTTGCTGTTTTGCAGTTTGCTGCTCCACTCTGTTTGCTGTTTTGCCTCTGTCAGCACATGGATAATCTAAGGGTCCTTTCTACTGTTTTCGCCTCCTAAAGAATTTACTTGATCCTCCTTTTTAGATGGTAAAAAAATATTCTTTAGCAAGTAACACTTTTTCTCAAAGTGAAGTACATTAAACCACACTGAATATTATTTGTGAACTCACTAACCAGTATTTCCCATTTTCTGGTCTAGATATTTTTCTCTGACTGTAACAAAATGTATCTATGTTAACCATAAACTACACATATAATTTGCGTAGGTATTAAAGCAAAAGATGGATCTTTCTTGAAATTCTACCACTGATGTATAATTCCTGCTTGGAAAAATATATTCCCTATAGAGCTACCGCTACTTAAAATGATTTTATTACTAATGTCAAGAAGTCTGAGTAAGATATCACTTATAATTTGGAGCTATTTTCTAGAGACTTGACTAAAATTGCTTCTTGATGTTCTTTTCTCTAACTACATCAAATACCTTCTGGAACAATTTAATTTAGTGCAACGGCTTTCATTTTGTTGTTGTTTTCTTTTTGTTTTCTAAGGTCTTGCTATGTAGTTCAGGTTGGTCTTGAACTCACTATCTATCCCCAGCTGGCCTCAAACTCAGCCTCCCAAGTGCTGGTATTACAGCTGTGTACTACCATAACTGGCTCAAATTCTTTTTTAACACAGGCTACAAGGGAAAAAATAATTTAGGATTGTACGACAATATTCATAAACTTGTATAATTAAAATAAAAGCTTCATGAAACAATAACTATTCCTAATACATGATGCCCCTCTATTTTCTCTGTGCTTTTCAGTTAAAAAACAAAAACAAAAAGGTTGGCTGTATTGTATGATTCCCAACTTCTTTACAGCTTACAATGCAGTTTAAAAACCACTGACCTAGAGAGAAAGCCCTCAATTCAGTGGTCAACTCTGGCTACAATTCTCTGAGCAATGATTATCATTTAAGGTTTCTGCTTCTCAGTTTTTCCAATAACTATTCACAAAGTTGAGCAGACAATAAAAACTACACTTCAAACTCAAAAAAATATATTACATTATACAGCCACAAGAAAACATTGGTATTAGTAAAACTAATAAACCAGGCAATTTTTCACTTTGCCAAATGCTCAAATAAAAAATTACATCTAAAATGTCCCTATGATTCATCATGTTACCACCAATACATAATAAGATATCTTGATAAAGTAGGCTTATGAAATTGCGTTTGAGTCAATAGCTTACTCTGAGATTGGAATCTCATTAAATAGTTGCTAGGAAACTAACACATCCTTAAGCAAAGACAGCTGAAGCTGCACCAAGTAATTCTAAGTCACCCAGCATAACTGAAATAAGGCACAAGACAGCAGGACAACAATAGTTTGTTTGTTTTCAAAATAAGTCAGGTTAAACTGTAAAATAGCTCAACCTAGCACCTCTTAGTTGTGCTTACACAGTATCCTATGGGGATATTTCCAAAGCAAATTCCTGCAGAGATTCATTTTCTATAAATTCTTTTATTGCATAAAAACTACTTGGAATTGATTTAGGGCATGAGTAACTATCAGATAGTTGTAATACTCCAAAACTTTCTAAATTTTATATATACTATAATTCAACTTGGAAAAAAACTCAAAAACTGGAAGAACTTTATACTACAGTGTATCTATTATAGGCCATTTAGTGCAGAAGATCTAAAAAATATATATATGTCTGCTAGTACCAAGCTAATGAATTCCAATAAATATATTAAGGTAGCCTTTAGAATGAAAATTAGAAAATTGGAAAACTTTAATGACCAATATAAAAACCTGATACATATTGTGACAGCTGATTTTAGCTATCAATTTGACTGCATTAAGAGGTACCCAGAGAACAGTAAAGTGTTATTTCTGGGTATATCTTTTAAGTAATTTTTAGAGGAGATGTTATCTGAATCAGTGGGCTGAGTCTGGAAGACCTGACTGAAAACAGGAAAGCAAACATTTGGTGAGCTGAGGGCCCAAAAAACAAAAAAGGCAAGGGAGGATGATTTTTTTTTTTTTTTCCACAGTGGGACACACTTCTTTTCCTGCCCTTGGGCACAGAACTCCCAAGTTCTCTACCCTTGGACTGTACGAGTTGTACCAGCCACTCTTCCTCCCTGGTCCAGTTCTCAGGCTCTTGGCCTTGAACCAAGAATAACATCAATGCTTCCCTCGTCTGAAGCCTTGGATTTAGGCTGAACTGGCTACCAGCTTTCCTGGGTTCTCTGGCTTCCAGAGAGTATATTGTAGGACTTAGAATCCACCTGTACGAGCCACTTCCTCTAAGAAAGAATGTAACTAACCTGCTGTCAGGGGGTGAGATCTGCTTGGAGAGGCGGTTTACTGGGAACATGACCTAGAAGGATGTATCTACCTCCCCAGCTCTTCCCTTTGCTCTCTTCTCCCTGGGCATCACTCAGACCCCTCCATGATGTCTTCCTGCCATAGAGCAGCCAATGAGAGACTGAAAAAGTAAGCTGAAGTAAACTCCCTTTTGTTTGTGGGTGTTGGGTACAGTGTCTCAGCAACGGGAAAGTAACTAAGACACTCAACCAGTTAGTTTAATTCACAGCATTAGAAATCTACGGAAGTCCGTTAGGTAATCATTTCCATCACCTATTCAAAATGACTGAAAAACAACAGAGATTATAATGAACTGTTAATTTTACTTTGATGGAGTAAATATTTCATCTACAAGCAATAATATTTGAGAAGGTGGAGTTAAGAAAAAAGTTTCACAGCTTCTAAAGAACATTTTTGTTTGTTTGCTTTTGTTTTTTTGAGACGGGGTCTCGCTTTGCAGTTCAGGCTGGCCCTGAGCTCACTATGTAGCCCAGGCAAGCCTCGAATTCAGCAATCCTCCTGTCTCTACCACCCGAGTGCTGGGATTACAGGCCTGAGCCACCACGCCCGGCCTAAAGAACATTTTTATGAGTAAATACACTACTACATGTATTAGTATCATATATAGCCTCAGTTGAAAAGCTACATAAGACAAAGCCCCAATTTAATTTTCAGCTGGCAGAGAAGTAGTCACATTTTAAAACTTGAGTCTCCTTTAGGAAGAAACTGAAAGATTCTAGGGTGCAAACCAAAACCAGTATCTAGATTACAGGTCATCATTCCAAAGATGCCTTGAATATACAGAAGAGTGAGATGCTCAGAAAAAGCAATGAAAATCCATGACACAGAAATACATGAAATCAAGTAAAGAAATCAAAGGAGTAGACATTGTATTACCACTTGGGATTTTTTTTTGATAAATAAACTATTGAAACAGTACAGCATATCAAAAAGGGATAGAGGAATGAGAATGCTTTTCCTCACTGATGACAAGTCTTTTATATAGATACTACTCAGAATTGCCATACTGCTTATAAATGGTGATAACAAAAAGCAGGAACTTTTAGTAGACTTCATTATTACCTTTAAATCATCTGTTGGCAATGGAGTTTTCATTATCTATACTTAAGGTACACCAATGCCCCAGGTCCTCATCTTTTACTATACCTTTAACAGTGACTTTAGAAATTATTTTTTGTACACTGTCCCCACATCAAAGGAAATCTGTTTAATGAACATCAGTTTTTAAAACGTTTTTTAACCAAATGGGACAGAAATTGAATTTCATAATTATTTTCACTACTGTAATCCATAGTATTGTATTTCATGTTTATTACACATCATTAAACAAAAATTTAAGTAGTAGTTTTTAAAAATCAGTCCTAATTTATCTAATATACATATTTTTTCTTTTTGAGACAGGGTCTTGCTTTGTAGTTCAGGCTGGCACTGCGCTCACTATGTAGCCCAGGCAAGCCTCGAACTCAGAAGTCCTCCTGCCTCTGCCTCCTGAGTGCTGGGATTACAGGCGTGAGCCACCGTGCCCGGCACTGTGGTATGTGGTATTGATTGCTGGAGGGTGTGAGTCTCCATGCCCAGCACTGTATGTGGTTTCTGGGGATCGAACTCAGGACCTTGAGCTTGCAAGGCAGGCGCCGGAACCACTGAGCTAACCCTCTGGTCCCTAATGTACATTTTTAAATATTTTTAAAATGAAAATGAAAAGCAAAAGGAAATATAGAGCCATTTTAGTATAACTGACACTGTGGGGTAAAATGTCTTTTAGTTACAAAGTTTTATTTTAGAAATCATGAAGTTGGTAGCTCAAAAGTAGAAATATTTTTCTTGCCTTTCCCTCTAAAAGCTGAAATTTATTTTGAATTTTAAAAAGCCAGGAGAGATTTATCTTAGTTCTGTTTTGCAAACCTGTTATTTGTATTAAAGTATTTTAACTCTATTAAAAATAAAGTTTTGAAAAACATTCATCCAAATTTCTGCTGTTTTACTGGACCTAGTCTAAATGCTTTGTAGGTATGCTTTGTACTTCAAGGCAATTCCTTGAAGCTACGTGAAAGAAATACCAGTTGTGCTGCTACAATTGTTTACTGAAGGCCACAGATTCAACATCTTAAAAACAGAGCAGCTTGCTGGGTGTGGTGGCTCACGCCCGTAATCCCAGCACTTGGGAGGCAGAGACAGGAGGATTGCTGAGTTCGAGGCTTACCTGGGCTACATAGTGAGCTCAGAGCCAGCCTGAACTACGAAGCAAGACCCTGTCTCAAAAAAAAAAAAAAAAAAAAAAAAACAGAGCAGCTTGGAAAGAACATTTTGTGCAAGGACTCAGATCAGCTCTACCTAAAGCCTTCAGGGGTTTTTGCTTTTTCCACGTGTTGTTGGAGATAAAAATTGTTTTCACATCTGGCATTTTTGTCTCTAATTGTACTAAATGAAGTTGTTATTATAAACTATGGGTACTACGTTTACATAGAAAAGAACTATATAAACAATGTAATTATTCAATAAAAGCCCATTAAAGCTTAAATAGTATCAACCTATTAAGATGTAATGAGCAATAATTTGCTAGAGGGATGAAAAAAGGCACAGACAATTTGGCCACATAAAATAAGAAAACCAATATCACTAGTTTCTAAGTCCTTAAAAACTGAATGCATATGAACATGGCAAGATCTCACATAAATATGACTAGAAAGTTTATTGACCAACAGCCTGCTAGAATATTAGGGTTTACAAAGTAGGCAGAATTAACATTTTTCTCTTCTAATACATATGGGCTCCCAAAGTTTTATTTTCAAGTTATTCACAGACATTATAATTTTATGAGTTTACCTAGTATCTAATAATCAATGTAAATGATAAATGCTTATTCATGAACGTAAAAAATCCAAAGTGTCTTGTTTTTCACCTCACAATACACACTGAGCAGTGCATGGCAGAGAAGCAGGAAGCATTATAGGAGAAACACATGGGTGAGGCATATCTTGAGATTCTAGCACTTGTACTTCCTCTGCAAGGTTTGCAAGTCTACTTACAGCACTATCATCTACAGATAGTTAGAAGAGTATTCAAGCATAAAGGCATCTTTCTAGTTTGAACTATAGATCAACTTACCAAGTCCCTGTGCAACACCCAGTTAGCATGTAGGTAGTGAATCCCATCTAGGATCTGATACAATAGTGACTTCACCATTCCCCGAGGTAACTGAACAGGCTTCTTGTTTGCTTTAGAAGCTCTATGAAACTTGATTATATGCTGAAATAAACAAAAGGATAATTTTGAGTATTAACAGAAAAAGCTCAAGGATTTCCTAAAATTTTAAACAAATAATTTTACATTCCGTTTGATAACGAATAAGTTTAAAATTCTCTCATAACTGAAGTTAAAATTCCCTTTCCTTACTACCATTATATTATAGTATCTTAGGAAATAAATGATGAAAATAAGGAAGTTGCAAAGTGTTATTTTTAAGCATAATTTAAAGTTAACTGCTTTCAAGTATAATTGATTCTTTAATAGAAATCTTCAAAAGCAAAATCTGTTTTATTTTGCAGGGATAAAATGAAAAGAAAAAAAACAAGTTTAAGAGATACTCCTGGCTGGCTAACAGAACAGATGTGGGCCCTATTTATGACAAAGGTTATAAATAAAGCAGGTGGGAAAAGATTTCAGTAAGAAATACTTAAAAACAAGAAAGATTCATATGAGGAAAAAAGTGCTTGGTATTATCCATCAAGCCTTTTCTATATAAGGTTACATGACACTCAGCAAAACAAAGTACAACTTCATAAATAAATCTATTGATAAAATTTTATTTTCTTAATGTTTTGAACTCATGGAAGGCTTCTTCATTAACTCTCAAATGTTAGGAAAGTTCTTAGCTTAAATCTGCTCTGCACACCATGGTGCACTCCTCCCACTAAATACCACAGAGACCAGGCTTATGACTAACGTGAGTAAGTGAATATTATGCTCTGAAATAAACATAATAAAAGAATGAAATATCTAATACTATAGGTCAACATTTTCATTTTCTAATTTCATATATCATACAGAATACTACATGGATATGGAATAATGATTATTGAATAAAGTTTAACTTTCCATTGAAAATACATTATTACAATTAATTCATATTTTAATAGCAGCATTATGCTATTTTAATTTTCTTTTTTGTTTTGTTTTTTGAGACAGGGTCTTGCTTTGTAGTTCAGGCAGGCTCTGAGCTCACTATGTAGCCCAGGAAAGCCACAAGCTGACAGCAATTCTCCTTCCTCTGCCTCCCAAGTGCTGGGATTACAGGCATGAGCCAGCATGCTCCATACTGTGGTATGTGGTACTGATTGCTGGTGGGCGTGAGTCACCGTGCCCAGTATTGGTGTATGTACTTTCCAGGGATGGAACCAGGGACCTTGTGCTTGCTAGGCTAAATCTCTGGTTACAATGCTATTTTAATTTTCTTCTCAATCTTTTTTCAAGGCAAATACAAGAGTATTTAAATAGGAAAATTAAATACTTATATAACAATTTAATAATGCATACTTTGCCACATATTCTAAAATATGATGTGACAAGTCTATTATGAATAATAAAAAACAAGTACATATAGGACACTTAAGAAAATCTAAAATCCTACCAAAGTAAGAATGAAAGGAACAAATATATACAAGAAGGTAAAATAATTAATGGGCTTGGTATACATTTCTTCTTTCTGCTCTTTCATTAGAATATTATAAATGATTATTAAGGCAATATATTAAAACTATAAAAAAATTAGAATGGGAGAATTTCACATCTTCATTTTCTTTATATTCCAGAACATGCAACAAATATATACACTCATATCATTAAATCTGTGACTTCTTTTAAAATTCAAGTGATTTAAAAATCTCTTACTGTAGCTCTGTTATTTTCTGCTCCCTTACCCTACCCAATTCACCTCAATATTTCAACTCAAACAGGAACACAAAATGATAAAGTATGGGTTTCAGTAAATTATCATTTGCTTTTTATGAATATTAAAAATTACTTATTTGGCTTCACTGAATATTATCAGTAAAACAGTGTTAAGGACAATGATGAACTGTACATACACATAATGTGTGACCTACTGCAATATAATTTGCGTAAGTAAAATTACTGTAATCCCATGTAAAATTAAATACTGCATACCATGCTGGCTAGAAATCATACTGAATGCAATTCTTACTATATTCTATGCTACAAGATGGCTTATTACAACTTCTGTTTATAAAAGTCTTTTTCTTTGAAGTCAGAATTAAATTTTATTTCACACTGACAGAAACCATGAGAAATATTTACATTGTCCCACATTACAGCACTTTCAACAGAATATATACTGCTATAAATAAGGCCTTCCTGATTTGTATAACTGAAATAAGTATACAGTTCTTGAAGGTAAAGCAGAATGACTTAGTAAATTATTGTTTAAAACTTCTAAATCTAGAAACACGTGGCTTCATTAAAAATATCCTATGTAGTCCATTACCATATTATTTCCATGATGAATTAACCATAAAAATGCATTATTTTGGAAATCTGAAATAAAATACAGTAGAAAATTAACATACTTCAGAAATAGTAAGCATATATTTTTGCTACATTTTAAACTGTGTGGTAACTATACCATATTTATAGGGTTCTGATTAGCCTTTTTTTTTTGAGACAGGGTCTCGCTTTGCAGTTCAGGCTGGCTCTGAGCTCACTATGTAGTCCAGGCAAGCCTCAAACTCAGCAATCCTCCTGTCTCTGCATCCCAAGTGCTGGGATTACAGGTGTGCGCCACCATGCCTGGCACTGTGGTATGTAGTATGTGGTATTGATTGCTGCTGGGCGTGAGTCTCCACGCCCAGCATTGTATATGGTTACCGGGGATCAAACTCAGGACCTTGCGCTTGCGAGGCAGGCGCCAGAACCACTGAGCTAATCCTCCGGCCCTGATTAACCCTTATTATCCCCAAATTTGTTTCTAAATAATTTTTTACTATTGATCTGGAAATTTTGGTTATGTAAAATCCAATGATTTGTCTTTTTATGTTTGTACAAAGGGCTAATTTTTAAAAATAATTTGAAGTGTGGGGCCGGAGGTTTAGCTCAGTGGTTCCGGCGCCTGCCTCGCAAGGGCAAGGTCCTGAGTTCGATCCCCAGTAACCACATACAATGCTGGGTGTGGAGACTCACACCCACCAACAATCAATACCGCATACCAGTGCCGGGCGTGGTGGCTCACGCCTGTAATCCCAGCACTCAGCAGGCAGAGGCAGGAGGATTTCTGAGTTCGAGGCTTGCCTGGGCTACATAGTGAGCTCAGGGCCAGCCTGAACTACAAAGCATGACCCTGTCTCCAAAAAGAAGGAAAAAAATTTGAAGTGAAAATTTCAAAGAAGTCCATTGGCAGATAAAGTAAGCAATTTCCGTGCCAACTTCAGATGCATAAGGGCCAGAGTTCGATCCCCAGAAGGGCAGGAAAAAAAAAAAGTACAGCAATTTGTTCTAATGGACTGTTTTCTATAATAGTTGGTTTCAAGCATATGTAGGAAATATATGTAGAAAAATAAGCTTAATGTGGCAAGGAGCAATATTTCTGTTCATACCAGAATAAGATCTGCTTACAGAAAAATAAGACTTAATTATCTGATTGAAGATTCTAATAACTAAATAAGTCTAAATTTGAACAAATTTATAATTATTTGAAATACATAATATAAAAGTTTAGGTAATGTTTGATTTCAATTAAAGTATATATAGATTTCAAATATCATGTGTCAGTAATTCAGATGTCAAATTACAGCATGTATTGACCATAGATATACATGGCAGAGAGGCAATATTTTTGATGTGCTATGAAGGAAAATCACAAAAGAAAACACTTTTTCTTGAGAAGAAAAAATATTAAATAGAAATAATATCAAGTAAAAGAAAAATCTGGTCCCCAAATAAAGGGGCCTTTAAATGAAGAGAGCAATTTCACTCTTTACTGACAAAAAGCACTATCACTATTATCAAGAATAATGTAATAACACCTAATTCATATGTATTATAATCATTATGTGTCATGAACACATAAGAGAAAAATACAGACACTGCATGGTGACTAAGCAGTTTTGGAATAAATCCATAGATTAAGTCACAGCATGCATAAATCATTTATATCTAAATTATTCACATTACCTGAACAAATTATTGTTAGTATACTGATAATTTTCAAATGATGTAATAAAAATCTTGTTGCAGTATTTTATTATTTTGTTGAACTACATCAGAGTAAAAGAACCTAGGTACTTTCCCGATTCTAATACTGGTATATTCTGAGTCATGTTATACAAATACACATATAAAAACTTAAAAATTCATCAATTTCCCATAAGGAAACATTTATTACATACCATTGATATGTATTTGAAAAGCATTTTAACACTGCAAATATTAGAAGTTTTAAGACTGGGTATGGGAAAAAATTTATATTCTGCTACAAAATATAAACGTGTTGGTATACTTCTATACAAGGCTTCAGTAATATCAATCAATTAGAGGTAGTTTATCTATGAATTGTTTGACATCTATCATTCCCTGTTGACATGAACTATGCCTTCATAATTTTTTTTTTTTTTTTGAGACAGGGTCTCATTTTGTAGGTCAGGCTGGCCCTGAGCTCACTATGCAGCCCACGCAGGCCTCGAACTCACAGAAATCCTCCTGCCTCTGCCTCCTGAGTATTGGGATTATAGGCATAAAATTATTTTATGAGTTACTACGCCCGGAACTGTGGTATGTGGTTAATGGGATCAAACTTGGGACCTTGTGCTTGCAAGGCAGACGCCAGAACCACTGAGTTGAATCCCCGGCCTCCTTCATAGGTTTTGAAGGTTACATTGGCTGAATTTAATTTAATTAACAATTTAATCAACAATTTAAATTTTCAACAATAAAGGAACCAAGCATTAGGGGAACTAAAGGGTCACAGTCTCAATGGCAACAGAGAATAGAAATGTCTTTGTTAACACTACTGATAGAACTCTGTGAAAAGGAAGCCAGCAACTAAGTGCAGTGACACCTGCCCTTTTCTGCTGTGTGGTTAGAGCAGCGTATAAAGATAAAGCTCCTCCGAGAGAAAATCCTCCCAAAATAATTCTGTGAGAAGAAATGCCTCCTCACCTCTTGCTCTACTAAAACTTGTATTTCCTGCTGCCTAATTCCATGATCATCCTGAGAATATGTTGAAAGCTCAATGATATCAGACCAAAAAGGCATAGCCATGTTCATATTTTTAATGTTACAGGCATAACTGCACATGTGAGCAGATATATTTGATATATGAACTTCTGATACCTGCAAAGGCCCATCCATGCCCAGCATCTCCCAATCCATTAAGAAAAATAACCTCACCTAAATATCACCCTGGCAACCACTTCCCTCACTGCCCCAATCTGTTCAGTGTCTACAAAATAGTCTTAAGAAATTGTGCCTTAAATCGAACTCTTCATGATAGAAACCCTAAAGAAAACAAGTACAGAAGGACCTGAATTTGATAAAAGCTAATGTATGACAAAGAAATAGGCGGCATAATATTAAATGGGAAAAACCATAAACCTTCCTCCTAAAATCAGAAACAAGTACATCCATATCATGACTTCTATTCTGCATACTTCTTGAAATACTAGCCAGGGCAATTAAGACAGAGAAAGAAATAAAAGGGATACATACAAGAAAGGCAAAACTCAAATTACTATTATTTTCAGATGACATGATACTCTACATAGAAGACTCAAAGAATCCAACAAAAATCTCTTAGAATAACCAAATTCTGCAATGTAACGGGATACGATGTCAATACATAAGAATCGTTGATGTTTGTAGGCACTGATAATGAATTTGATGAGAAGGAAATTATGCAAACAACATCATTCACAGTAGCTTCAAACAAAATTAAATACCTAGGAATTTAGTGAACCAAGGAAGTGAAAGATCTCTACAAAGAAAATTACAGCACTCTGCAAAGGGAGATAGAGGAGGACATCAGAAAATGGATTGATGTCCCCAGCTCTAGGAGACGCAGAATCAGTATTGTTAAAATGACTATTTCCCAAAACTGTTATAGAGATTTGTTGCAGTCCCAATCAAAATACAGCATACTGCTGGGTGTGGAGGCTCACGCCTGTAATCCCAGCACTCGGAAAGCAGAGACAGGAGGATTGCTGAATTCGAAGCTTGCCTGGGCTACATAGTGAGCTCAGAGCCAGACTGAACTACAAAGCGAGACCCTGTCTCAAAAAAAAAAAAAAAAAAAATACAGCGTACTTTACAAATCTACAGAAAATGATCCTAAAATTCACATGGAATCCGAAACAATTTTGGACAAGAAGAGCAAAGTAGAACATATTATACCTGATTCAAAACTACTACAAAACAACAGTGATAAAAAATGGGATGGTAAACAAATACAAACAGGATGGTTCCAGAACAAAAACGAGATATACGGATCAGTGCTAGAGAACTGAGAACATAGAAACTTCCCCATACACATTCAGCTATTTGACTTCTACAAAGGGGCCCAAAGCCTATGTTAAAGAAAAGATACCCTATGTGCTGGGCGTGGTGGCTCACGCCTGTAATCCCAGCACTCGGGAGGCAGAGACAGGAGGATTGCTGAGTTCGAGGCTTACCTGGGCTACAGAGTGAGCTCAGGGCCAGCCTGAACTACAAAGCGAGACCCTGTCTCAAAAAAAAAAAAAAGAAAAGATACCCTATGCAACAAGTGGCCCTGTGAAAAACCAGTTTGCAGAACATTAAAACTAGACTGCAAATTAGTAAATTAAAATCAAAATGGATCAAAGATCTAAACATTAAAACAGAAACATCAAATCTAATAGGAAAACAAAGATATAGGTGGAGGAAAAAATTTTTTAAACAGAACCTCAACTCTACAAGAATTAACAGCAAGAGTCAACGAATGTTATTACATCAAACTAAAAAGCTCTGTACAGCAAGAGAATCAATCAGTAAAGAGACAACCTACAGGATGGGAAAAAACTTGCCACCTATTCCTCAGACATAAAATGAAAGTCTGAAATATACAAAGAACTCAAAAAAATTAAACCACCTAAAATTAAAACCTTGGTCAAGAAATGGGTAAGAGAAACAAACAGACATTTCACAGAATAACTATAAATGGTCATCAAGTATATGAAAAAATGCTCAACACCTCGGGCTATTCAAAAAATACAAATTAATACAATATTAATTTCCACCTTTCTTCAGACAGTGGCAGTCATTCAAAAGTCAAACAATAACAGATGGTGGCAAGGCTGGTGAAAAAGGTTCTTTCTTCTCTTCATTTTTAGTGGAATGTAAACTAGTATAATCATTAGGGAAGTCAATATGGAGATTTCTCAAAGGACTAAAATTAGAAATTCCAAATGACCCTGCTCTTCCCCTGTTAGATGAAGTAAGATCTTAAGTCATCATACTCTAGCTATAGGTGCATAACAGTGTTACCACAGCACAATTTTAATACCTAACTTCTTGAAACAGCCTGTAAATCCATCAATAAAATGATTAGATACTGTGGCATGTACCTACAGTAGAGTATTATTTTGCCATAAAGAATGACACATTTGATACCTTTGCATGGAAACAGATGTATCTGGAAAATACATCGTTGGCTGAAATAAACCAGACATACACACTTAAATACCATAATGTATTTCTCATTTCAGTGAGGCAAAGTACAAATAAAAAATGATAAAGGGTGGATGAAAGGACACAAGGAGATATATGTCTTAAAATAGGGAAGTAGACCAAGGGAACAAAAGCAAGGGGTGAGGAGGAAGGAAAGTGAAATAAGTAGAATAAAGATATGCTGTGTTCAGGAATCTAATAATCTCAATAAAAATATTATATGCCAACACAAGCTAAGAATAGTAATAACAAGAATGAAAAATGGGATGGGGAACTGGAGGGGGAAAGAAGAAAAAAGAGATTTAAAAAAAAGAAACAGGGTGTAGTATGTACCTGTAATGACTCCCCAAGAGGACTGTAAAATGTATGAACTGCAAACTTATACTAATAAAATTTCAAGAAAAGAATAAGAAATTTTGTTTTAAGATTAGATTATATGGTTACATTTTATTGAATTCGGTATTTGCTACCTTAATTTAGCAAGCTTTTATTAACAGAATCTGTTTAATTTGGATTCTTTTTTCTTTTTTTTGAGACAGGGTCTCGCTTTGTAGTTCAGGCTGGCTCTGAGCTCACTATGTAGCCCAGGCAAGCCTCAAACTCAGCAATCCTCCTGCCTCTGCCTCTGGAGTGGTGGGATTACAGGTGTGACCCACCATGCCCGGCACTGTGGTATGTGGTATTGATTGCTGGTAGGCATGAGTCACCATGCCCAGCATTATATGTGGTTGCCAGGGATCGAACTCAGGACCTTTCACTTGCGAGGCAGTTGCTAGAACCACTGAGCTAAATCTCCAGCCCTAATTTGGATTTTTTAAAACTATAAAAAAGAAGCAGTTAACACCTCATTACAAAAGAAAAATTAAAAACCACCAAGAGCTGTGGACAATACTTTACAAAAGAGAAAGAAATTGGGCCGGAGGTTTAGCTCAGTGGTTCCAGTGCCTGCTAGCAAGGGCGAGGTCCCTGGTTGAATCCCGGTAACCACATACAACAATGGCAAGAGCAATCAGTACTGCATACCACAAAGCTGGGGATGGTGGTTCACACCTGTAATCCCAGCACCTGGGAGGCAGAGGCAGTAGGATTGCTGAGTTCAAGGCTTGCCTGGGATACATAATGAGCTCAGGGCCAGCCTGAACTACAAAGTGAGACCCTGTCTCAAAAAAAAAGGAAAGAAAGAAATTTTCATGTCACTTTCTGTTCTGAAATTACTCCTTTTGTTTTTTTTTAATTGAATTCTTTATTGGTACAATTTATATACATCTCAAAAATCACATATAACATTGGGAAATTTGTACCAGTATATGCCACAAGTTAATTCTCATTTTTACCCATATCCCTACCCACTCCCCCCTCCTCCCCCCTTATACATGCTCTTTTATTTTCTTTCTGTATCATATTTATTCCTTCCCCTCATCA